>CAUYRH010110589.1:0-25971 GCA_963574655.1 Perodicticus potto | reverse complement strand
GGAAGGAGCGAGGGGTGTGGGATCTTGGGGCCTTGGTGTGTGCCACACCTTTTGGGGGCAAAACTCGATTGTAAGAGGGACTTTACCCAACAAATGCAACTAGTGTAACATGGTTTCTTGTACCCTCAATGAATCCCCAACAATAAAAAAAAAAAAAATTTCTATTTAAACCACAAAAGTGACATTAGCTACTTAAAATCTCTGGGAAACATTACAACACTAGGCAAAATAAAACAGTTAACATCTTAGAGAATAAAAAAAAAAAAAAAACAAGTGTTACTTGCAAGAGCTCAATACTCATTTTGACCATTATATGCTGGGTCTAAAAACTAAGCTCCTATGTTCTAGACAAAGATTGAAAATACATTATCAATAGTATAGATTTCAGGATTAGTTTTCAGATACATTTTTAAAAAGTAAAAAGAAGCAAGTGAAACATTTCAGTGCTTTATCAAAAAGGATTTAATTCATAGTAGGATTTGATATGAGCATACTTGGGTTTTGTTGTTTTTGTTGTTGAAATTTTCAGTACCTTTATTTGTTCTGAAAAAGGCAAAGCAAATTGTTCTGATTATAGATTTATTCATAGAATAATTTCATTTGCTATAGCACTTCTTTTGTCCCCCTCCTTGCTCAAAGAACACTGGTATCTATTCTTGGCTCAAACCATGAAATGATGGGAGAGCAACAGAATAAGTACATAAATAAACTTCCAATAGCAGAGATTTCAGAAAAAAGTAACAATAGTGAAATTGGAAGACTTAAGGAAAGCTATTCATGTTACTCTGAGGAATACAAATCAATAAAAGTTCATGGCTGAAAGGTTCTCATTGATTGGAACATACTGGTAGCACATTAATTTCAAAACCCAATGTAGAGCTTGCCAACTACACCACATTTTCTGATTGTATCCAATAAAATGTTATGACCTAGAAACAGCTATCTCCAGCGTAAGTTTCTTGAATGACTTTATTTTTTATTCTAACACAACCAAGTTGAAATCAAGACATTTGAAAGATGGTTTCAAAGAATTGCAAAAATGTTAAAGTTAAATACCTCAAATTTGGTTTCATGAATGTTGTCTTTGGAAAACACAGGCATCATTGACAAGTGTGAAAAATAATGCAGACAATAATTTTATTGCCTTTCTAGAAATTCCTTATATGTCCTACAAATGTAGCTTTTTAGAATGCTACTCACTAATTTTCTGTTAAATGTTTTACCATATCTGACCCCACAAAGGCTGCTATAGACCTCTCCACGCTCCACTGCCAGTGGAAAGTCTTACTGTGTCCTAGTATAAGAGGCACCTAAATGTTCCATGCTTTTTAAAAAAAAAATTACTTCTGTAGAAGTACTGATGATCAATGGATTTGCAAATCAACTACAATATTTTAACTGAGAAAAGGAATAAAAATCTATCCAAGAAAAAGGGTTTAATCCACATCAAGCATTGTATTCCAAAACCCAAAAAGAGAAATCTCAAAAAAAATATTGGGAACCAGAAATAAAAATCTCTTCCTTTCTGTTTTTAGACACAAAGTCTCATTTTGTCATCCTCGGTAAGGTGCCATGGCATCCGGGGCCGCAATGGAACCCACCACCCTGAGTATATGGGGCCAGCGTCCTACTCACTGAGCTATAGGAGCTGTCCCAGAAATAATAATTTCTTAAAGAAATTAATAATGTGTCTCAATGCCATGGCAAATTTATTAATTGATTTTTTAAAGATTCCCTTAACTTACAGCTCAATAAATTACTCAGTATATGGAAACACTTACGTTGCACTTCTTGCTCTATACACAAGGATGAAACCTATTAATGATAAGTAACTTATATACATAATTACTCATAAAACACTACCTTAGAATATAAGCTACATAAAGTGAGTGACTTCAACTGTTTTATTCCCTTGATGCCTAGAGCAGTTTCGGTCCTCAAGTAGGCTCTCGACAAATGTTTGCTATTGAATGAATATACATAAAATGAAGCTCTCTGTGATCTACACTGTCTCATAAAGATACAGTCAAGCACCATATAACAATAATGATAACAATGTTTTTGTTAATAACTGGCCACTTATACAACAATTCTCCCACAAGGCTATAATGGAGCTGAAAAATTATTAACACTTATCAATATCCTCGCTGTAGCAACCTTGTAGCTCAGCACATTACTCACAGGTTTCTGGTGATATTGGTATAATATCAAGGAATAATAATCAAGGAAGAGCATCCGAGAAAATTCAAAGTGAAGGATTTAGCAGAAGCTTTTTTAGATAACCAAAATGTTTGAAAACATGGACTCTAATACTGAAAGGTTTTTATTCATATGAAAGAATATTTGTGTTTATGGTGCATTATCTGTTTATAAGCAAATGTATGATTAAAAAGAAAAAGAAGGCTGGGTGCCCGGATCTCAATGGTAGGGCACTGGCCCTGTGCACTAGGGGTGGTGGGTTCAAACCTGGCCAGGGCCTGCTAAACAAAAAAAAAGAAAGAAAAAGAAACCAAGCAAACCACCATGAATATATCACTCAAAACAATGTTACCTCCTGAAGGAAAGCCTCAGACAAGTGTTTCAGGAGATATTCCAGAAGAAGGCATTGTTAACACAGGAGATGACAGCTCCCTGTGTGGTAATTTCCCTGAAGATGTTCCAGTGCGACAAGAATGGAGGTGGAAGCCAGTGATAGCAATGACCCTGACCCTGACCCTGTGAGGACCTAGGTTACTGTGTGTGTCTGTGTTTTAGTTTATACAATAAGGACATAAAAAAGAAATTATTTTTGTAAAATGTTTGTGTTTTTAGCTAAGTGTTATCATAGGAGAGTCAAAAAGTTAAAAAATGTATAAAGTTAAAAAATCATATTAAGGTAAGGTTAGTTTAATACTGAAAGAAACATCTTTTCACAAATTCAGTGTAGCCTAAATATACGGTGTGTACAAAGTCTACAATAGCGTCCAGTAAAATCCAATCCACAGTCACTCACCCAAAGCATCTTCCAGTCCTGTAAGCTCCATTCATTGTAAGTGCTCTGCACACGTGTTCTATCTTTCATCTTTTATGCCTGGATTTTACTATACCCTTTCTACGTTTAGATGTGTTTAGACACACAAATTTTTACAATCATGTTACAGTTGTCTACAGTATTCAGTCCAGTACCACGCTGCCCAGGTCCCCGGCCGGGGCACAGCAGGCTCTCCCCATAGCGGAGGTGCAGTAGGCTACACCATCTGGTGTGTGTAAGTGCACTCTACGATGATTGTGTGAAGACGAAATCTCCTAATGCTGCACTTCTCAAAATGTATCCACATCTTAAGCAATGAATTCCCGTACTTCAAATCCTCTGGGGCACTAACTGTATCTCATCTCTATGTGTTTAAAATACGTTATCTATGCTAGAAATCATATTTTTCTCTAGGCCATTTATCAGGTGTCAGTTCAAGCATCAGTTTGTGGCCCACTCAAGCCAGGATTATGTGCCCCTACAGCGTGCATCTGCTGACCTTCCATGCTGCTTATCATCACATCACATTTTGTTATAAATCCACTATGCATATCTTTCAGGAGGCCAAGTGCTGAAAGGCCAGGTATGTGTCTGGCTTATATTTCCTGGACGCAATAAATACTTTTCATGTATGAAGAGGATTATTAATGATTCCAAGGCAGTGCTAACCAGTGATAAGGCTACGACCCAAAACACAAATGCCAGAAAATACAACTCTTTGCTTGGGTAGATCTATGATATAATCCCACCAAAAACAGTCAAAATTCTTAATAAATGCTAATATATATATAATATATATCATATATATATAGTGAATTGAGCTTGAAAAGTCACAAAGGAAAAACATTGGCTCTCAAGGGAGGTTAGACTTTTTAAAACAACAGACCTTAGAAGCAAAGGGAAGAGGATCAAATTCTACCAATCAAATATGAGAATATTTGGAACTCTTCAAAAAAACATGAAACACCATAATCTAGAGACAAAGCTAAACGTTTGAAATCCAATGTAACAGAGGACATCAGGTTTCTTTTCAGCTAATATATGAAACATGTCATTCACTACATACCAATGTTGCAAAGGCCAACACTAAGTCCCCTATCGTGGGCTTAGAAACCATGACGTTGTTGACATTTGGGGCAAAACATTTTGTTCTAACAACCAAAAATCCCTCGGAAGCAAAATTGCCCCTAACTGTTCTATAGATTTGGGGCGGAGCTA
Organism: Perodicticus potto; assembly: GCA_963574655.1. Lineage (NCBI taxonomy): Eukaryota > Metazoa > Chordata > Mammalia > Primates > Lorisidae > Perodicticus > Perodicticus potto. Next base: position 21,743 of record CAUYRH010110589.1, on the reverse strand, counting down.
CCAAAAAAAGCATGGATAACAAAGACATCTGATGGTTTTATCATCAATTTACTTATATTAATTACCACTGGTTATAAACAGTTAAACATTGCTAATTTTCAAGGTAGGAATTGTGTATTTCCCCAAAATATTAGTGTTGTCACTTTCAAACAAATATCGATCTGAAAAACATCTGTTGAAAGACATATAAGTCATCAGCATTCAGGAGTTTATAACTAAGTGCCACTTTGATATCTGAAAGAAAGAAAAAAGCAATCTTACTGTCTGACTCGATTTTGCCTCAACTCTTCCAAGAGAGTGAATGATTTCCCTTACGGTTTTGTCCCTCACTTTCCTTTATCTTTATGTTGAAGGTGTGAATTATTTCTTAGTCCCATGTATCTAACGTGACACAATCACACGGCACCATCTTGTGTATATTTCAGGGTGAGTTAAATAAAAACAATGACTTTTGTCTCGATACATGCACCACAAAACGCCACAGATGATGATAAACATACATTGTGTGATTTTTGGAGTTTGCCCTCCATGAAACAATTTCAGTCTCAACAGCCATTTGAAGGTACCTGAAATTGTATTAGAAATTCATATATCTTTGACTTAAAGCAGTCTGCTTTTCAGACAGTGATCTATGGGTACTCAAGAGTAACGTTAAACAGCAGCTAAGTAAGAGCTGCTCTAGACCCCTCAACCATCAATAATTCAAACAGAATAGAAGAGATTTAATAATTTTATTTTGTACTATTTGGCAAGAAAAAACATTATTTAAACATAGGATTTGGCTAGATACGAAAAACATTGGAAGGTAATGTTATGTATATACCAAATGTCTACTGAGCTATTAAATGATATGCAATTCGTTAGCAACAGGGAAAATTCATTCATTCTCCTTTCTAAGGCTTGTCAGGGAAGGCAGTGCCTCTGCAGAGCAGTGTCATCGATAAACAAGCCCACAAGGTCAGACACAAGAGCAATGGTAGATCTGCATGTAGGAATATATATGTCATGTCACCTTATGAAAAGAACAGGTGACAGTGTGCTAAAAATTGCGTGGTTTTGAGACAGGCATGTATGTGAAAACCCAGCAGGAGTAAATGCATTATTATCTCAATGAAAGATTAATAGTTTTATAGCACATAGGTGGAATGGAGGAGTTGTAGAACTGGCAGGATAAGCTAAGACGAGCTGACTTCTTTTCTTTTAATAAACCCAAACCAATTTTTACACGCCCATCTTCCCTGTCACCTCTGAAAAATAGTTTCATGTTTAGGTGTTTGAGATAATCAATAAAATTTTGGCAATCAGTATTACTAAGTTTTAGAAATAGCCATATGGTTTAAAAATATCTCTTCAGGAATATCTGAATTGATTTTGTAAAAAGCTACTCATTATGCAGGGCTACCATTGTAACCTCTTATAAATTATTTGCATAACAATTGACTTTCAAGAGCACACAACTCTTTAACAAATCAACTCTGTGGAATATCTCTGTACCTGAAACAAATAAGATTAGTCGAGTCTACTGGAAATCTTTACTACTATGGTTTAAAAGATTAGTTCAAATACTATACTTCTAAAATACAGTCACCAGCAGATATACCTTAATTATGAAAGAAGTTGAACCAATTTAAAATAGCCTCTTTTCCACTCTCCTCCTCTGCTTTCCCCATCTCCTGTATTTCCACTTTCTCCCTTCTCACTGTTAGGCCCAGTTCCCTACGAAAATTTTGCTCTATCAGAGCCTCTCCCCGGCATGTTTCTATAGCTGAGTTCCTCTCACTATACTCATGTCAACCTTGGCCCATTTATTATAGGCTTCTGAGGACAGGATAAACAGACCACTTATTTTTTAAATTCCTACTTTCTAACACTCCTTCTGGTATGCAAGAGCACCCAATAAGTATTCTTTTAATTATAAATTAAAGAAATATGGCTCCGTGCTCGTAGCTCAGGTGGCTAAGGCGCCAGCCACATAGAGCTGGCCGGTTCTAATCCAGCCCAGGCCTGCCAAACGACAACGACAAATACAACCAAAAAAAAAAAATCCGGTCATCATGGTAGGTGCCTGTAGTCCCAGCTACTTGGGAGGCTGAAGCAAGGGAATTGCTTAAGCCCAGGAGTTGGAGGTTGCTGTGTGCTGTGATGCTACAGCACTCTACCCAGGGTGACAGCTTCAGGCTCTGTCTCAAAAAAAAAAAAAAAAAAAAATCAAAGAAATAACTTTTGGCCAGGTTTATGCAACATGTGAATGGAGAAGCTGCAATACAACCTCGTGCTTCCCACTTCATAAGGGCAAATTACTTTTGCAAGGGAGGAGTTAAAGGACAAAATTGGCGTTCAAATAAAAACTGGCATTCAAATACTTGGTATCCAATTTGTCACGATCGATCATTATGATTTGTATGTGAAAAGTTTGGGCTGAAAAGCAGCAGCCTATTTCCTCCCTCACCGTGAACTGATTTCTGCACTTCCCAAAGAACATAAAATTACACGAAATGATTATGTAGCAGCAGAAAAAGGGCTACATCAATACCTAGATATTAAAAGTTATTTTGCTCAAGTAGAATGATGTTCTCCAAAGTGACGGAAAGAGTACAGCACTCAAGGCTACATTTTCTACTACAAGACTAGAAAGAAAATTCTTTAAAATTCAAGACTTATGGCCACTCAAAGGCATTTATTTAAAGAATAAAGTGAATAACAATTTCTTGTCAAACCTTGTCGTTCTTAGGAAAATTACCTCAGTGACAATTTAACCACAGATGCAATTTCTGATTACACTTCCAAGAAGAATAAGGAAAAATTGTTTAATTATGATTCTATTTCTAAATACTTCCTTACCGTCTTCCTGTTCCCATTTACAAAAGAAAATATATTTTCACCAGAGATTAAGTTTGTTGTTATTCTTTTGATGTTATTAACGTTTCAGTCTTCAGTTTGAAATGTGTGACAAAGCAAAAGAATGACATCAAACCTTATGGGAAAAGATCCGTTTCCCCTTTGACTGTGTAGTAACATGCCAGGAACAGCTGAAACACGGAGAGGACGTGGACCAGGACCCATTCAGTGTCATTCCTCTTTAATAGAGCATTTTTTTTTCAATTGAGCTATGACGTATTTACAATAAAGGCCATAATCCACTTTAATCTAAATGTGTGTGTGTAGCACATATATCCGAGAAATGCACATGAAGAAATCCTCACTAACTGCCGTCACTAATGGAGCCTATTTTAAAGTCTCATTCCAATGGAGGGGTCAGTGACTGACCACCATATAGGGTTGGGGTTTTTTCTGTACATCCATTTACCCGGGAAACAGGACATGCAAAAACAAACCGCTGATGGGGTCAGTCCCTGACCTCCCCCCCCACAAATGGAATGCAACAGTTTTCAAGAGTTACTACTTCTACTCATTGTTTGCTACGCGTCAATCCTGTTTTCACACCTATTTCAGCTGCACAGAATTACAGTAAAGCATATGTCCTCTTCTTCGTATTAAGTCCTCACTCCTACAATCTAATTTGAGAAGAAATCAGCGTGCCCTGTTGACATGAAGGAGTTTATCCATTTATCGAAGGGACTTGGACCTTCCAAGGCTAAACAACTTCTCTTAGTCATGTCAACTTTTCTTGCAAGTCACTTTTGCTCGGAGGGTAACTCTTTTGCTGGCCAAGCTAACTACATGTAAGATCTGAATTAAAAAAAACAAAAAAAACAAATATACCTCATTTTACCTGTCAGTAACCACACTCCCTTCTCTCTAGTTTACTCGAGATCTTTTAAATGTTAATAAGTCCTACAAACTATATAAACAAACCAGCCTTAATTTCCCTGTCAACTATTGTGTCCCCTGGGTCCCACACTTCAGCCGACTGCATTCTGGTGTCTTTCTCCACAACTCAGATTAGACAGCTCTCTTAAAGGTTGCGGGAGCCTCTATGTGCCCAGCACAGCACCCCACTGCCCGGGCCGGCCCCACACAGCAGCCCCTCCCAGATGATTCCCATCTCCACCCCTCTGTGGCTGGTCCCCTTGGCTGAAGGGAAGCACCTCTCTGAGACTCACACTCCCACTCACTATCCACAGCCCACGACTAGAGGGTTCTAGCCATTCAGACCTTGCACGTCAAGACACTGGTGCAATTCACACTCTAGAGCTCCCCTGGGAATCAGGCTGAAGCTAGATCCCATCTGAGACATCCCTGCCGTGACACCCCGATAACACAGGAAGTTTCTCCAGGAGAACCTCAAATCAGCTTCCAGGGAATCCAACTTAATACAAATTCCATGATGATCTCCTTTCCAAATCCGCCCACTGCTTTCCAATCTCCATTTTTCTTGGACTCTGTAATTTCCGGCTTGGGTGACTGCACCACCATTCCTTAACATTCTCTAAAATAAGATTTTCATATGGTTTCCAGTCTCCCCCTTTTCATTCTTTCTCACTGTGTTTGTTGCAGCAGCTGTTCTGTTCTTTTATCCTTTATGTCGTATCCTGCTAGAATCTCATCTACCGTGAGGCCATGAGGCTCTTTAGCATCAGAAAAACACAAAAATCTCAACTATATATTATTTTCTTTCCTGTGCCTAAAATAGTGTTTTGACAAACCCTGTCACCACCCTGAGTTCTTTATCTGTGGAAGGCGTCACCCGAAGCCACTAAGCCATGGGAGCTTGGAGTTCATTCATCTTTAATCCATCACCATCTCACTTGCTTCTCCTACCACTTAGTGATCAAGTCAGCGCAAGAGGAACTGCATTTTGTTTCTACAGCTGTTTCCCCCTTTTCTTTAGCATGGCATCTGGAAAGACTACACTTTACCAGACACACTCAGACAACTCCAAATGTGTCTCCCTCCCTCCCACAGGTGGCTAGGTCAGCCACTCATGCTTCATAAAGCTGCAACAGCTGTTTTTCAAAAAATGCACTATGATTCTATCACTCACCCACTCAACAGCTTTGAAAGTATACATATGTTTTGGGTGTTTTGGTGTTTTTTTTTTGAGACAGAGTCCACTTTGTCACCCTGGGTAGAGTGCCATGGCGTCACAGCTTATAGCAATCTCAAACTCTTGGGCCTAAGTGATTCTCTTGCCTCAGCCTCCCAAGCAGCTGGGACTACATGTGCCCACCACAATGCCTGGCTATTTGGGGGGTGTAGTTGTCATTGTTGTTTGGCAGGCCCTGGCTGGATTTGAACCTGCCATCTCCGTTGTGCGTGGCTGGCGCCCCTAGCCTCTGAGCTACAGGAGCCGAGCCCAGATATACATATTTTCTATAAATAATTTCTCATTTCTTTGTAAACTGCATCTGAAACTATTTTAAATTGAGGGAGATACTGTTTTTCCTCCATTTTTTGCCAAGTTCCCCAGACCCCAGGCAATACCAGCTTATGTCCCATTCCCAAAATAATCACACATTTGCAGTCAAATGTCTTTGCTCAGGTTTCTCCCTCTCCAAGTGTCCCTGCCCCGAGACGTACTGACCTATATGACTCCTTATGTGGCTCAACTCCAATGACTGAGTTTTTACGTGGTATTCCAGCAAATACATTCTCCCATTCTTATGAATCCATGATATATGTTTATATGATGTCAGACAATTACAAACTCATCCTAGAGAAAGTGCTACATACCTTACTGCCTAATGTCACCACGGTCACCTTCACGGTGCCCCCTGGAGAAGGTGTGCCCCAGTGCCAAGGCTTAGTCCACCCTTCAAAGAACTTTTTCCAAAATGGTATTTTGGAACTCCTTTTCTGAAGAGGCAATCAGGGCTGTCATCCTACCAGTCTGACAGTTAAGTTGGTGAATTCTTCTTAGAAAAAGTGCTTTGAATGAAGCACTTTGAAGCATGAGCGGCTGACCCTTCCAAGTGGGGGATGGGGAGGGAGAGAAAGGGGCGAGGGGAAGAGTGATGGGGGCTGGTTAAACTCCCACCTAAGGTGCACAATAGAGGGTATATAGCACTCCCCTGGGTGAAGGGCTCCACTACAACTGAAACTCTACCTAAGAAACCCAAGCAATGTAACCTAATCATTTGTACCCCCATTATGAATCTGAAATGAAAAAGAAAAAGAAAAAGGAGTTTAAAAATTGCTTTGACATGTGGACTAGAAGCTGGCAGAGGTGGATAATTTTCCAAGGGGAGTTCTTTGACAGAGATCGTAGTGATATTTCACAATGAAACTGGTAGCCCTTTTTCAAGGATGAATTCAAAAACTTAATTGTCCATCCTCATTGGTCTGCTGTGAAAACTTGCTAGTTTGGCTTATTTGCAATTTTGTGTATTTGTCTTTACTAGCCTATTGACTGTAAATACCTATAAAATGTGAGGATCATTTATCATTAATTTTTCTTTCTCTTCTGGTGTGCAGCACAGAGATTTACACAAAATGGTTGCTCAGTAAATTTTGGAATTGAGTTGCAAAATGCTGACTGATTATATAGTTATTCAACAGGCACGACTGTGGCATATTTATGTTTACTATTCAAACAGTACTTGAAACGTGCATGAAATTAAAATATCTATTGCCACAGAAAATATAAAATAAATATCATTCTTATGAGTCAAGTTTGCCCCAAGAGTTTCTTACAATTAATGTTCACTATTGGCATCAACATAATTAAAATTACAGAATTCTTAACCATTTAAGGACAAAATATTTTTCAATGACAACCTTTTGACATAGAATGTCTCCAATTTTTTTGTTCTTCCACCCTTTACCTCCCCTTTATTTCCTTTATGACATCAAGAAAACGAATATCAAATGAATTCCTTATTCCAAATGTGTTTTTATTCCTTTGCTCTAACCCAAATATTTATGAACTAGAAAAGAAATCCTTTTGAACCTTGGAACATGGGTTGATCCTTTATGGCTTAACGTAGCATAGCATGAACAAAAATAAAAGAAAGTGCCAAATTTCTTGCACTACAAAAAGGCTAAGTACCCACAGACATGGTTCAAAGGCAGAACTGAAATTCAAACTATTACTTCATAATAGTTGATCTTCCCTGGTTCCAACTGAAATTTCATTATGCTATGGAAAGTATGAGTCATTATGTTCAGTTGACTAAAATATATGAAAAACATAGCACATCTTGACAAATTAAATAGGACCTCGGACTGCCCATATGTTCCAACACCCATTGAAATAGTTTGTCAGTTAGACTTATGTTGGTTCTGCTTGAGATGGCCCACTCACTGTCTTTCCTTCTTCCTTTTCTTCCTCCCCTTAACTGGTCGTCTAAGCTACTCTAAATTGCTAATATAAACCCAATGCCTTATAAGACATTTCTGCAAAGAGTAAATACTATCAGCATTATTCACTGGCCACCTTCTTAAAGCTATTTCTATGACGGTTGAATTTTTATCCATAATCATTAACTGGGGTAAAATAACTTAGAAAATGTAAACAGCATTTAGTATAGTGTATTACTCCGTAAAAAAAGGATGGATCTTTCATGTAAAATGCCAGAAGAGAACTCTTATATGTAAGCATTCAATTTTCTACCTTAAGCCCCAAAGCTTTCTTGGTTGGCATAAGGCATTTTTCTTTATCGACCATGCCTGATGTTGCAAACCCCTTTCTCTATATTCTGCAAGATATGCTCAGATTCTCTTCCCATTCAATTTATGACATGATTCACTGAATGCTACAACCTACTTGAGGATCCTTAAAAAATATTTTCTAGCCCTGCAGTAGAAATCCATTTTTCTGGTAAGAAATGTAGTGATGACCCTGTCAGCTGAGTATCCTAATTCATCTGTCTATGTGAAAAAGCTCTTCCTCCAGGCCCCTTCAGAATTCCTATAAAAATTGGTCTCTACATGTTAGCATCTGCCGCAAAAGTAGCTTTCACGCTTCTTTAAAAATTACACATATATGTATATATTACAATTGCAGAAGTAGTAATCACAATCAATTCAAAATATTATGATCATTTTTGGGGAGTTCTCAGGGATATATCTATAGTTATGAGATTAAAACATTTCTAAATGACAATATACTAGCAGAGCCTTTAAAAAGGAGATAAATTATTCTGGACTCATATTGTGCTGTTATCACTAAACATTTTTGTAACAACTATAGTAATTATTCTTAATTCAGGGATATATAGCAAGTCCGTATAATTGGTACTGGAATATTATTCAATATTTAAAAGCACTTAAATATGTTATTTTAAAAAATATAAAAATCAGAAGCTAGAACTCATTCTGTACTAACATTAGGAGGTAGGAAAATTAAGTAAAAAATTCTTCTACTTGTATACATGGGAAGTAAATAGAAAATGCATTTTAAAGATGAAATCACATGGTCAAACGTAATTAACTTACAGAGAAGAAAACAAACAAGGCCAGTTTTTCTTGTAGTTACACATTTTGCTTTTTACTATTTCCCTGTTTTGTGCTGAGAAGTTTTTATGACAAGGTCTTCTAACTGACCAAAAGTTTCATTATGTCCTGAAGCCTTTAATACAGTTTTCCCAAGATTTATAACCAGAGATGGACACTGAGAGTTGCCCCTTCCCTAACCTGATTTAGCTGGCCTACTCCATAATCCACACATTCGTTCATTCATTCAACTGTTACCGAGTGTCTCCTATGTAAGAGGCATTGAGCTAGGTGTCAAATGAAACAAATGGTTGCTAAACAGAAAGATAAATAAGATCAAACAACTAATTTCAAAACTCTTAAAATCTAGTAAGAGAAACAAGGATGTTTAACTATAATGATAATATAAACTTCACACTTAATTAGAAAAAGTGAAATGATTTTTTTTTTTAATCACTGAGAAATACTCCAGCAAAGAATTGCCACTCAGTGGGGCCAGTTGCATATGACTTTCTCAAGTAGAGATGAAGGAAAGACATTTTAATTCAATCAAATGACTTGAATTACTGCAGAAAGGAATGTACTTGTATGGAAGATCTCAGTAATTGTGAAAATTCACTATTGATAGTGCATAAGAAAAGACGAGTCTATAATACTTATTTAAAAAAATTTTAATACACACCATGTTTTATCCACACCATGATAAAGTGCCTTAGTTTCTCTTATCTTTAACTTAGACTTCCATTATTATTTGTCATTTAATTGTGCATGAAAAACTTTGTTTTGGTAAATTCTGACATCTTCCTGGTGCTACTGAATGACACCATTTCCACCCCTCTTCTGACTTGCAATTCATATTAATTGAAATAATTATGTCTTTGCACATTTCTAAAGCTCTTCTTCCAGTCCAGAACAGTGGGTTAATTGTACATAAAGGTTTCTAAACAGAAAAGCTCAACTGTGTTCCCAAAGCATGTCAGGATGAAGGATTGCTTGATTGAGCTTATTCTCTTTAGTCACAAAACTCCAAACGATTCAGTTGATAATATTTTAAATTTTGGGGTGGCACCTGTGGCTCAGTAGGTAAGGCGCCAGCTCCATATACTGAGGGTGGCGGGTTCAAACCCAGCCCCCGCCAAACTGCAACCAAAAAATAGCCGGGCGTTGTGGCGGGTGCCTATGGTCCCAGCTACTCGGGAAGCTGAGGCAAGAGAATCGCCTAAGCCCAGGAGTTGGAGGTTGCTGTGAGCTGTGACGCCACAGCAGTCTACCGAGGGTTAATAATTGAGACTCCATCTCAAAATAATAATAATAATAATAATAATACTTTAAATTTTTTTGTTAAATATAGATGATGAACTTTCAATGAATTACATGCAAAGAAAAGGAGAGTAATATCCCCACCTTTCTCCCCAGGACTCCAAGGCAGCCAGAAAGTGATACCATTCCGTAGGGAGGTAGATGCAGAGAAATGGTTTTTCATAGATTTATACCCAGTTGGCGTGTAAATTACTAAAAGCCTTTGTAAGTATCTATCAAAGTATTTAAATTCCAAGCAATGTAAATAAAAAATCTGAGCAATCCCTACAGAAATCTTAATAATTTACAGATAATAATATGCTGTTTTTTACTGCACATTGTGTAGGGAGAAATAAATAAATGTTCATTAAGATGGAAATGATTGATTTCACTACAGATTATTATTGAATACTATGTAATTACCAAAAACAGAGTTAGATATTTACATGTTAGCCTATTAGAATGAGCATGACATGTTGAAAAAAATAGCATTTAATGAATGTCCTATACAGAATAATCATATTTTTATAAATACTAATGGAAACTTCATCGTGAGCATATATGTGTATAGGGCCACAGGAAATATGGTAGAGGGCTGTATCTCACATTGTCAGCACAGCTGTTCTTGGCTTACAGTTTGGAAAGGTAACAAAATGAAACACACACCAGTATTTTATCCCTCACTGAAAATCCATTCAGTAATAACAGGCCCAGAGGAAAAGCAGTTGGCTCACGTTACCTGTGGAAATGGTTTTCCATTCTCCCTGAGCTTCCCGGTCCACTGCCACCCTTTGCAGAGTGAAGACAGTGCTCTTAATTCAGAGAAAAAATAAAAACCTCAGCCCAGGAAGCCTGTCATCTGCCTCCTCACCAAGTAGTCACCCACATTCATTTCCAGCCTTTTATCCAACCCTGAGGAATAACTGTCTTCCCCCCATCCCCAAACTGACATCTACTTCCGTGCACCCTGGATTCTCCTTCCCTTTCTTTGATTTTAACATTCACATCTCTACCCAGTCCTTCCCTTCACCCTGTAATATGCATCATCTCTCTTTTCCTACAAACAACACCTTGTTTTCCCCTCTTGAGGTGTTACTACAATTATTGAACAATCATTATGGCACCATTTATACAGGTGCCTGAGTCGGGGCCCTTTGGAAATAAGAAGATCCTGGGGGTGTCGCTGAGTCCTGTGAGGTGTCAGGCCATATGGAATGGCAAGGGACAATAGGAAAGTTTAGGACAGTGACTTCCAACACATTTTTCATTGCTATTAATACCCAAATTTTCAGTTTAACACACGGTTTATCACTGAAATGTTTCACTTTTGAGGTATCCACTGATCTTCTAATTGCAGAAAATCCTCTGTTAAATATGTCTGGCCATCAGCCTCTTCACTTCATTCTTCACTTCCCTGTTGAATGTCCCTTTCAGTTTCTCTCCATTTACAACCTGTACCTGCAGCCCTGCTGCTCTGCTTCAGCACTTCACAGGTGTCTTCAGCTTTCTGGATTTCGGATTCTAAATCAACTTTTTTTTTTTTTTTTTTGAGGCAGAGCCTCAAGCTGTCACCCTGGAGAGAGTGCTGTAGCATCACAGCTCACAGTAACCTCCAATTCCTGGGCTCAAGCGAGTCTCCTGCCTTCGCCTCCCAAGTAGCTGGGACTACAGGCACCCGCCACAACACCAGGCCATTTTTTGGTTGCAGCCGTCATTGTTGTTTGGTGGGCCCAGGCTGGATTCGAACCCGCCAGCTTAGGTGTATGTGGCTGGCGCCTTAGCCCATTGAGCCATAGGCGCCGAGCCATTGGATTTCGGATTCTAAACACCCTTTTTGGGTGACCTCACTCATGTCATTTCTTCTTACCAATCATCCTGATATCCAGATTCGTGGCTTGTCTCCCATTTATCCCTTGAGAGTCAGAATCTTAACCCACACCACCCTCTCATCAGCCTGCTTGGAGCCAGCTTCTGCTTTGCAGCAAAGGCAATTGAGTTCAAAGTGGGATGAGTATAACACAAAAATTGTCTAACTGCAAAAAGTTATTGCTACGAAAGACAATTTAACAGATAGACTCATGTTTGAAAGCTAAATGACAGTAGAAGTTACACAAAATTTTCCATGACATAACTTTGAGTACTGCTGCATAGCTAACAAATACTAGGGGGCCAACAGACTAGAGCTGCTTTGAGATTATTGATTTGGTTTTTTGTTTCTTTCCCCCTTTTTTTTTTTTTTTTTTGTTAATTTAATGTCTCTCCTGTGGCTTAAAAGACTAATGAAGCTTCAAAAGTTCCTGCCATGGTCCCCGACTGTAACTTATGCAGAAGAAGCTGGGTCATTAAGCTAAAGGTCTCTGGATGAGCATCTTCTCTAACAAGCATAAAGGTGATCTTGACCCAAACTGTCATTCGGGGAATAACTTTCCTGATTCCCAATAATAGAACCGTAATTGAGTTTCACACATGAAAGGCAATCAGATCAAAAAGTTTTTGGTTAATTTTGCTTTCCTGTACAATGGGATCTTGACAAGGTTCTTTTAAAATAAAGGTTTTCTAAATTTTTAGGTACAAAAATTTAAAATCAGGGTTTCTAATACTAATTTAGATATTCATTTGATTTCTCAGAAAGTTATTGGAAGATACAATTTAAGAAATTTTAATTTGCCACAAGTGTATGAGAAATACATACATATACATAAAAATATATATACACATATGTGTATTTGTTTCAAATGTTAAATCATTATATTTCTTAGTTTTAATTTTTATGTACTTAAATACCTCCTATTATTAAAAAACCATCCAAGAAATCAAAAACCGTTCTAGAAACCATTCAATTTTGTGAAATAATTTCACAAATTATTCTAGGACACCAAACTATTTGACATGGAAGATGGGAGCAAGGATATTTCTTTCTTAATTGAAGCATAAAATAATCTTTTAAAACTTTTTTAATTTAAAAACTTTTAAAATATACTTAAAGTAGCAAATACATTTTTTTGAGCCTGAATAATTTTCCTCAATCCACAAAAAATAAGGATTCTGAAGAATGTGAATATAAATATGGCCGCATTTACAGACAGAAAGTGTTTTCTTAAACCTCCAAATATACCTCAGGTGACATTTAAAAGTTCATTGACATTTCACTAAGATTAAATTACCATTCATGCTGTAAAATAAATTCATAATTAAGGAGCATCTGAGTTTTTATGAATGTATTTGTTATATCAAGAAGAGCTCATTTGTAAGTTTCTCAGCATATATTTATAATTTAAAAACTAATAGTAATACGAAGAACTACACTTTGAAAAGAACAGATTATTTTTTGTATATATACATGGAAGTAAACCTATGCTGGCACCTAATCTAAATGTATGCCCCTATTTTATAAATATAGTAAGAAAATTTGCTATACTTCAGATGAAGAAAGTGTTCATAAATTTAATGAAAGTGTTTCATAAATTTATGAAAGTGTTCATAAATGTAATGAATTTATTAGGGAATAAAACTGAAAAGTTTAAATGAAAAGGAGTAGAGGTCAATGATATAAAAAGTAGCAATTTCTTAATAAATAATTCCTTGGATGTTGATGTTTATGATAATATCAGTCTCCTATACAGTAATATCACTATTCAATATTTTCTAATTATAGCATTAAGAGTACTGACTGTCAAACATTCGATACTTAAATTCATTCTTAGCAATCACTACTCCCCCACCATTACTTAAAATAAATTAATTTTAATCTTGAAAGCAAGTACAAAGTGGTAAAACATCTCGAGACATTCAAAAACGGTATGCTTGAGGAACTATAAAGTTGTAGAACTAAAACATTTACAATCCATCTTTTATTGTCACAATGGGTTTATCTTTTATATTTAATTTATGAGCATAATTTTTAATCTTATAAAAAGATAAGCATTTTTTCCCAATGTTTGGGATTTTTAGTGTACACAGTGTTAATTGCAGTTGTCCAGAGAAACAGAAACAAGCATATGTAAACAGCAAGGCAAAGAGTTAGGTGTTAATTTCTGAACATTTGTTCCAATATTGTTTCAAATTTATAGAAAATTTGAAAAATTTGCACAGACTCTAAACTCTATCATGCATACACTTCACCAAGATATATTAATTATCATTTTATTTTATTTTGTTGAGACAGGGTATCACTCTGTCACCTGGGCTAGACAGCAGTGCATCATCATAGAACTCACTGTAACCGCAAACTCCCGGGCTCAAGTGACCTTCCCCCCAAGCTCCTGAGTAGCTGGGACTACAGGTATGTGCCACCTCATCCAGCTATTTGCTTTATTTTTTTTGTAGAGACAAGGGCTGTCTATATTACTCAGACTGGTCTTAAACTCCTGATCTTAAGCAATCCTCCTGCGTCAGCCTCCCCAAGTGCTAGGATTACAGGTGCAAAAACTATGCCTGGCCTTGGCTAATTATTTACTTTTTGCTCCATTTGCATTTCTATGCTTGTTCTCCCTCATTCTCCGACATACACACATTTCAGTGTATATTTCCCAAGAACAAGGGCATTCTCTTATTTAACCACACAACTATTATTAAAATCAAGATCTGTTATATCTAGTATATTGATATGATTTCTTCCCAGTGATTGCTTTGACCCCTCCCCCCCCAGTCCAGGGTCTAATCTGGGTGCGATTCAGGATCTTACATTTAGTTGCCATATTGTCTTATTATTGTCTTATCTCTTGAAGTCTCTTTTAATCTGGAAGCAAATCTTTCTTAGCTTTTGCCAATTCTTCCCTTTAAATTTTTCGAAGAGTATAGCCCACATCTTTTCAGACTTTCTCTCAAGTTTAACTCCTGTTCCCTTTTATAAGTAGAATACATTTATATCCTTTGGGCAAAAATGCCACAGAAGTTCTATCTGCCCTTCTTCGTGTATCATGTCAGGAACACATGATTGTATCAATCTAATATTGATAATAACTTTGACAGTTGATTGAGGTACTCTACATAGGATCTAGCCACTGCAAAAGTTATTGTTCTCTTTTTGTAATCAATCTTTGAAAGTATGTCAATATAATGCCCTTTATAAAAAATGTTAACCATTAGTTGTATACACATTTATAAATATTGATTGAAATAATAATAATTGTTATTATTATAGCTACAATTTAGTGACTTTCTAACCTCTTTATTTCTTCTACACTGTTTGATATTCTATTGCAAGGAAAAGTGTTCCCTTCTCTACTATCCACTCATTTATTTATTCATCCCCACTTATATCAGCCTGGGTTCATGAATTCTCATTTTGTTAAATGCATTGTAATCTTTTATTATCATTCTTCATTTCTGATACTCAAATTATACCATGTTTGTCCATTTGGGTCATCGTCCACCTAGTTCCTGGGTGCTTTTCACCTGTTTCTAACATTCTTTTAGAAATTCTTTATTTTCTGGAACAAGACATTCTAGGCTCATTTTACTTTCCTTGCTAAAGCCCTAGAACCATTCATTTCTCCAAGGAATCTGATTTATTTTTATTAGAGAATAGTATCTAAGGACCAAGAACTGAGAACAAACAGAACTAACAAGTGTGTGGGGAGTGGGGTGTGCATGGTATGTCTATCTGCTTACCTGCCTATATGGAAATACTATTAATGATCATACAATAGTTCTAATTCTAATCTAGAAAAACAAAGCTAATTTTTGTCTTACCCTTTTTTCATATTAGCATTACATTCTCTAAGAGTCGAGAAAAGTATCCATGTTCCTCAATGTATTTGTCCATTTGATCAAACTTAAAATGCCACAAAATGGCTTCAGGATTGTTAACTCGTACTACTACAAAAAGTAAATCTACTATGTTTAATATTTGTTTACAGTTTTTGAGGTGTAAGAAGCAGGTGTAAGTAGCTAAATATAGTGAAATGCACCAATTTTAAATGTATCCTTCAATGAGTTTTGACAAACACATTCTCCCATAATCAGTAGTCCTATCAAGACACAGAACATTACTGTCATTCAGGAAAGCTTCCTTTCCCACTCTACACCAAGCATTAATGTTCTGTCTTTCTCGCCATCCATTAGATTTCCATGTTCAAGCACTTCCTATCAATAGAAGCATGCTGGATTTTTTTTTTTTTGCAGTTTTGGCCGGGGCTGCTTTTGAACCCGCCCCTTTCCAGCATATGGGGCCTGCGCCCTACTCCTTTGAGCCACAGGATGCTGAATTTTTTTCACTCAGCATAATGCTTTTGAGATGTAGCCCTGGTGTTGCCTGGATCTGGAGTTTGCTCATTTTTAGTACAGATAAAGCTCATTGCATCAGTATATCACAGCTGTTTATCCTTTCTATTGTTGATGGATATTTGTATTTTTTCACTTTGGGCCATATCAAATAATGGTTCTATGAATATGTATGAAAAAGTCTTAACATAAATATATTCTAATTTCTCTTGGGTAATTATCTAGGAGTATAATTGCCAAGTGAATGAGTAAGAAGTATGTATAACTCTATGCTAAATGACAAAAACTTATTTTAAAGTGATTATATCATTCTAAACTTCAATCAGAATGTATGAGTCACTCGGTATGTTCAACAAAGATTAGTTTGGTAACTCCTTAATGTTAGCTGATCTAATTTGTTTGAAATAAGATTGCATTGGTTTTGTTTTACATTTGATTCACATTTCCACAATGACTAATAACTTAAAGAAATTTGAATGTGCTAATTGACAATTCGTATGTCTTCCTTTGCAATATAAACGTCTATTTAAGATTTTGGCTCTTCTGTTAATTGTCTTTTTTAAGAAAATCAATTTGTTGGAGTTATTAATATATGTTCTACACAAATCTTTGCCCAATATTGACTTTATGCACATGTGTTCTACTCTGTGTCTTTGTGTTTGTGCTATGTGTTCTCATAACATAATTTTTATTTAGATATAATTTACATCGTTTTTAAAAATATTCATGGCTATTTTCTGTGCTATAAGTAAATAAGGTATATTTCTGTATTATTTTTAAAAACTTTACAGATTTTATATTGACCTTTAACTATATGATCCATCATGAATTTATTTTTGTGAGTGTGTGACATACACATATGTACATACAAATATATATTCAATTGAATAGTGTTTTAAAATAATTTGTCAACAATGCTTTGTTTTGCCAATTAAATTGCTTTGGCAACTTTGCCAAAAATTATATAGGCACTATTTTAAAGATTGCTTTGGTTATTCTCTGTCTCTTATGTTTCCATATAGGTTCTTGAAACATTTTATAATTTTATATAAAATATCCTGTTGAGATTTTTTGATTGAATCCTTACCTTAATTTTGAAGAAATTGACCTCTTAGCAATGCTGATGTTCCCCAACTTATGATTGTCTAAGTTATGTTTTGAAAGTAATATGCATTCAATAGAAACTTTACTTCAGATTTCCACTTGGTACTCACCATAAATAGAAACTTGATTTACCACATCGGTTCTTTCAATAGAAAGATATTTTCCTTTAAGTGCTTGAACATATTTAATATTGCTATTTTAAAGTCTGTATCTGCTGATTGCAACGTGTGGCTATCTCAAAGTCATGGTTTAATATTAACAGCCTTTTCTCTGGACCCTGGATCCTATTTTACATATTTATTTGCATTTATTTATTTATTTATTTTACAGTTTTTGGCTGGGGCTGGGTTTGAACCCGCCACCTCCAGCATATGGGACCAGCACTCTACTCCTTTGAGCCACAGGCGCCGCCCTTCTTTTTTATTTTAATCTGGACTGTGTAAATATATAATAACCTCTGGATTCAGTTATCTTTCTCTGAAGAATGCTGTTTATTAGTTCTGGCAGTTAATTTGGCTGGACTAACTCCATAGTCCCTCTCCTCTGAGGTAAACATCTCCTGAGCTCGCTACCATGTTCTCTTGGCCTTCTAGCTGTTATGTTGCTGGGGGATATTTGGAGTACGTACTGTTTAGGAGTGCGCCAGGGATCTGAGAAGTGCTCCTAAGATTTAAGGTTTCTTCTCTCCTTTATTGCATTTCCCTTCCATTTTCAAGACTCTCTTGAAGATTCAAACCTCCTCATCCGACTCCTCAAGCCTGCATGCCTGCGGCTTTTGGCTGGAGTTCGAGCCAGCCTATGCCACGTGAGCTGCAGAATGCCCTCCGAAGAAAAGGCTGATGAACGTAAATTTTTCTCAGTACAGTTCTCTTCTTTAGGGGTCATGTCCCTGCTAGTCTCAGATTTCTTTCAGTCTTTCTGTACCTTCAAATAGCTGCCTTTTATGTTTTCCCCAGAGTTTATAATTTTTAGTTCCAACTCTGCTGCTATTACTGAAATTGGAATAGAGCAGTTCAGTTTTTATTTCAGTCATCATAAGGCATTATGATTCAAATATTTCCAGTCTATAAAAACTGGCAACCTCATTTTCTTACTCTGCCAGGAATAGTGCAGAGCTATATGCTATACATACACATGTGCTTAGATACCACACACAAACATATAATTTCATTCAATCCTAAAACTAACATTAGAGATAAGCATATTTAGACAATTTTACGTTGTAAAAAGTAAGGCTAAGAGACATTGCTGCTTAGGCAACTTCTTAAAGTTAGAAACGGAATAAAAATCAATCACAGTTATGTCATACTCTATTGATATTAACACCCCCCCCAAATAAATACATCTTAAATCTCTAATCCATAAATGTTAACACCATCTGTGAGTATCAATTAAGTATAATTTAACAGTTGGGCTTTAGAGTGAGACAAACTTAGTTTGTAGTACTGGCTCATCAGTTATTCCCCATATGCAAGGATCATATTTATAAAAGAGGATGATAATGATAACACTTAAAACTTGTGTGAGAATTAAATGAATAGCTCATGCATGGTATCTTATGTACAGAGAAAGTGATCACTAGAGATTAAATAAAGTTTGATTACAACATACTGAAAGTTTAATCTTCTTGCAAAAAAAAAAAAAAGGTAAAAATTATCCCATGCTATTATTTATACCAGACTTGATCTATCACAGTTGGACAAACAAACCCAAAAACATGAAATAGGAATGTGGAAAGAGAATAAAACATTTCTGGTGTTGTACTACATACCCTGAAATAGGTATTTTTTAAAAATATATGATTGTATTTTACTTTCCCAGCATTCTGTACATGACTTCCATTTTTACATATGAAGAGACCAAAACTGAAAAACCTTATTTTATCCAACATCATAAACTTTTCATATCTCAGCCAGTATATAACCTTAATCTTTCTAACACACTTTACTGTCCCATGTTTCAAAACTGGATTACCATGACTCTAAGGTGAGTACTGACTGAGTCATTTAAAACTCTTCCTGTTAAAACATTGCCTGGAGTTTAAATGCTTTCTAAACTTTCTTTCCCTGGTCCCTCTCTTTAAGTCCTCCTTAATTTAGTGCCTAGATTTCTTCCTTCAAAATTTCATGCCACTGTAATCCAATTATGACGTGGTCATTCTGCCCTTCTCTTTATGCATTTATGTCATTTTTATTGGATTCATTCCAAAATTTAGTTTTATGATGCTTAAAGCATTTTATGTAGCACATAATCACATGTTATTCTGTTAAATTCACTGAGGAGAGTGAAGTAGACTTATACAGTCTTGTCCCTTCCCTGAACACTAGGACTGTGTTGGTTTTATTAAATTGTATGTGACCACTTACTGTTTTACCTGGCTAATGCATTCTGTAATAGACCACGACTCCAGGCACCCCTGAAGAATGGTCCCAATTAGAACACACTGTAAAATGTACAACACGAACCATACTGATGTTTCAAAGTGAGTCGACCATTAGGAAAATGGTCTTAGAAATAGAATTATAAATGTCAGGTATTTTATGTAAGATTATAAGCATTAGTTTTAGAAATATTGGATAAGCTGATTAAACACGAATGAAACACGTAAGGAGGTGGACATAGTTACATGTAATGATAACGGACAAAGAGTGATTATGACTTTGGATACTACACAAAACACTCGCTCTTTCATACCGAAAATTGGTTGTATGTAATTTATGATATTTTTTACAGTTTGGTCCTAATGTTTAAGAGATTAATAAAAGATTAGGAATAAAAGTAAAATATTCATTTTAAGTTAAAGTAAAAGAGATACAAAGATGATAAATTCTATATCAGGAATGAGAAGAAACCGGGTCTTTCCTTAGCTCTCCCTCAAACATCTAAGGCGAATCTGGGAAATGACCTAATTCTTTGACTAAGTTAGAGCGAGAGGACCCATTTATAATTTTTATAATCTTTGTTAATTGTAATTTAGGCGGGATGGGTCTGTTAATCCACAATTCATAGCTGCAGAGCTCTGAACAGACCGAGAGGACATATTTTCCTAAGGAGATGATTTTTTACACTGAGGCATAGGCTGCAGTGACTGAGCCTCTAGATCAATGTGGTGTCTCTACACTATAAATCTATCACTATTAATCTATTCCATGTATTGGCAGTTTAAGGGATAGAGGTATAGCACAGTTTTCACCAACATACGCTGAAAATCCTGAGCAATGAAACACCTTATCTTAGCTCCAATTTTTTCATAGTTTTTGCAATTCAGAGCATGGGTTAAGTGCAACTTCTTTTTCTGTTAACATGTGGTTTGGCTTTTCACCTTTTTCCTTCTTACTTTTCTTTCTAGGATACCGAATTAGTGTCCACATTGGGCTAATACATGTCAGGCCCTCAACATTTAAGTCATCTTATTTTGCTTTAAATAAATTATTATGAGATATTTAGAATCATTAATGAAACTAAGTAAAATTCATTAGGCATAAGCTGGAAAATATCTTCAGTTTTATACATGTGTCCTAATATGAAATTTCCAAAACATTATAATAGAGAAACAGAGAGATTCCTAGTCTGAAGGTCAGACTCAGCTGATCTTGATACAGAGAGGACAGAAACATTGTAGGTTTGAGGCACCTGTCGGTATCATAGTCATTCTCCCTCAACAACAAACTCTTCCCTGTTTCATGATCACAGTTTAGCAAGAATCTAAATCTGATATCTTACATCACGATAAGTTAGAGAGCATCAGTACTTAAAGTATCGAAGGATCGACTCGCTGTCACACCTTAGAACATGTCTGACTTCTGGCAAGTTCCTTGAGGTTTCTATCCCTCACTTTCTATATCTGTAAAATGGGCAAAATGGCGCTATCTTTCAGGATTGCTCCAAGGATCAAATGAGATAATACATGTGAATGCTAGACTAGGGCTTGCTCAAGAGCAAACACTCAATGTGTTACTGCATATTTTGGACTATTTTAATAAATTTGCCATGAACTAAGCAGCTGATAAGCAAAAATATTTATTCCTCACCATTGTGGGGGCTGGGAAATCTAAGATCAAGGTGCTAGCCGATTAGGTGTCTGGTGAGGGCCTATTCCTCCCAGACAGTATGTTTCTGCTGTGTATTCACCTTGTAGAAGGGGTCAGGGATATCCCTTAAGCCTTTATTATAAGAATCCTTTCCTAATGACCTAATCATCTTAGAAAGTTCTCCATCTCTTAATACCAATATCCTGGGAGTTGCGATTCTAACATATGAATTTTTCGGAGGACATAAACATTTAAACCCCAGCAATTAGCTACTAGGTACATACTCTTCTCTCGAAGATTCAGCACATTTATGATGAGAAAATAAAGCAAAATATTATTTTTGCTACATCTCCCACTTCTATTCTCCTGTCTTTGCATGAAAATCCAACAAGCCCTACTATCAATTATAAAAAATATTTCACTTTCTAAACTCTTAGAATATTTTCTATATTATTCATTTGAAAAGATTTCATGCTATTTTCTATCTTGTTAAAATGTTTTATATAGGTATCATTTATTTCTCCTATGCATTTTTAATATCCTTAAAGGAAAGGCTTTATCTTATGTGCCTTATATTCATCCTTTTATGTTATCCTTGGAAAAGTTTAATTCAGGATCAGAGCGCTGTCTCACTGCAAAGTCCAAGTGTAACTGCCCTGGCAGAACACACAGATAACCTAGGTGTCTTCCTCAAACCACAAGCTAAGTGCGAGTGCACAGTCTTCAGATGTCACAACATTGGAAGTTATT
>CAUYRH010110588.1:0-31859 GCA_963574655.1 Perodicticus potto | reverse complement strand
ATAAATAGAGAACAATGTATGATTTAAAGAATAATAAAACGAAGATTTGTGCACCCACCACCAGGTTAAGAAATAGAACATTTATTAAAATCCTGAGCTACTGACAATCAGTTGAACAGAAGGAGTTCTAAATCCCAAACTTTCATAGCATTGCTTATAACCTGGATAGAAGAAAACCCACTGTCATCTGTATTTCCAGAGGCTGTAAAAATGTGTGATAGTCTTCACTAGTAACTCCTCCTGCCTTTCTCATCCTCTCTTTTTCATCTAGCTGATGTGTAATTGAAGATAATTTTACTGTACTAAAATATTCTTGCAACAGATTATTTGGGCAATGTTGAGCACAAAGGGAGCCTTCTCATTTCTCATGAAAGATGGACTCCACATTTGTTTGGAGCCAAGAATCCCCTGTCAAACCAGCCCCGCCAGCTCCATCCTCAGCCCTGCTCCTCCCATTTTCTACTCGTTTTTATGAATTTTTTCCCAGAAATAAAGCAAATACTAACACATGTATAGTATAAAATGTTTTATTGTGGAAGGATGTATACAACGAAATTTGCCATTTTAACCATTTTAAATATATAATTTAGAAGTTTTAGTTATATTCACAATGTTGTGTAATTATTATTGCTATTTCCAAAATCGTTTCATGACCCCACATAGAAACTCTGTAACTATTAAGCAAAAACCCCATTCCTCCCTCCTTCCAAGTCTGAGGTAATGTCTAATTCATCCTCTGTCTCTATGAATTTGCCCTTTCTAGATTCTCTTTATAAGTGGAATCTGGGAAATATTTGTCCTTTTCATCTGGCTTATTCACTTAGCACATGTTTTCAAGATTCATTCATGTAGGATGTATCAGAATTTAATTCCTTTTTATGACTAAAACTCCATTTTACACACCACATTTTATTCATCTGTTGAATACATGGGGTGTTTCTACCTTTGGCTATGGTGAATAATATTGAGGTTAATGCTGACATACGAGAATGTGTTTTAGTCCCTGTTTTTAAATTCACATGGTATATAGATTGAGTGGAATTGCTAAATCTTGTCATATTTCCTAATTATCTTATGATTTCTTCTTAAATCTATTGGACATTGAGTGTGTGTTAGTTTCTTCATACTTTGGAATTTTCCAGTTTTCGATTTTTTTTTTTCTGATTTCTAACTTTATTCTTTGTGATGAGAGAAGATACTCATTTGGTTGTAATCTTTTCAAATTTACTCATAATTGGTTTGTGGCCTAACAGATGGTGTATCATGGAGACGATACTTGAGAAAAAGTGAAGACATGTCAGCACCAGTGTTTTTGCTGTTGTTGGGCCTAGTGTTGTATGATGTCTCGTAGGTCCAATTGGTGTATAGCGGACCTATACGCCAATAGGTGTATAAGTTCTATTTTTCCTTACTAATCTTTTGTCTGATAGTTTATTCATTATAGATAATGAAATACTAAAGATTTCAACTATTACTGTAGAACTATTCCTTTAATACTGTCAGTGTTTGCTGTATATATTTTGGTGGGTTTGTTGTTTGGTGCATAAATGATTATAAATTGTTACATCTTCTTGATGAGTTGACCCTCCTATTGATAGAAATGTCTTTTTTATTTCTTATAACAATTTTGGGCTTGATATTTTGTCAGATATTAGTGTGGCTACTTCTGTCTGGTTGTCACACGCATATAATGTCTTTTTTCTGTCTTTTCTCTTTGTGTCTTTGGGTCTCATGTAGACAGTGTATAGCTGGATTATTTTTCGTGCAGGAGAAATCCTCAGGAGCCTGACAAAGTACAGCTATTTGGGAGACAGAGGAAGAAAGCAGGCCAGAAACCAAATTGCATGGTTCCAGCAACCCCCTTACCATACTTCCGTACATCCTCATGACCCTGACAAGAGTATAGCCCTTCTGGGAGGACAGCTAGTGATAGAAAACAGGTCAGAAACCAAATGGCATGGTCACAGAAACCCTCTCCCCACCCTCCTGAAATGCTTTAAGGCTAGTGTTCCTGGGAAGCATCAGGATCTCCTACTCTGGTCTTGCCTGGCACTAAAGATAAGGCCTTTGTGCAAGATTTACACCTTTTGTTGAAGGAAGTAATTCTAAAATCAGTCTTGGATACAGCATCATTCACTCTGCAGGAAAGATGACTTCCCTCATCTCTCACGACCCCTTCCCACATTCCAACTACACTAATAAAAGTCCCTTGAAACTGTGAGCTGGGCTGACTTCTGGTCAGACTCCATTCTGCTCCTTTAAAATAAAGCCTATCCTCAATCCCTGGACTGGCTTCCTCTCTTTCTTGCAGACCTTGGCTGGACTCTATCCCTAAACCTCTCAGTTTTGTTTTGGTTTTTGTCCATTGTGCCAATTTCTGATTTTTGATTAGAAAATTTAATCTGTTTACATTTAAAATGGTAAAAGGAAAGATTTTCTTCTATCATTTTGTTCTACATTTTCTGTATATGTTATACATATTTTCTTGGTTCCTCCTATTGCCTTTTTTTGTTAGTTTTATTATAGTAAACAATTCTCATTCCCTTTTGTGCCTACTTGCTAGATGTTTTCTTTGTGGTTATGATGAGTATTGCGGTTAACATCCTAAATTCATAACAATCTAATTTTAATTGATGCCAACTTACCTTCAGTAGCGTGCAAAATCTCTACTCCTTTAAAGCTCTGTTCTGTGTTACGTTACTGATGGCACAAATTGTATCTTTATATACACAGTGCCCAGTAACAGATTTGTAATTATGTGTATACAGCTATCTTTAAAATCATTTAGGAAATAAAAGGTGGAGTTACAAAACAAAATTATAATAATGCTGGTTTTATACTTGCCAGTATATGGACCTTTACTCGAGATCATTATTTCATTATACAGACTTGAGTTTCTGTGTAGTGTCCTTCCTTTCCTTTCCACCTGAAGGACTCCTTTATGCATTTTTTTAAGGCGGGTCTAACTTCAATAAACTCCCCCAGGTTTTGTGTATCTAGGACTGTCTTAATTTCTTCCTCATTTTTGAAGGACATTTTTGCCAGATACAGAAAATTTGGTTGACAGTATTTCTCTTTTAGTCCTTTAAATATGTCATCCCACTGCCTTCTGGCCTCCATGGTTTCTGGATGTTAATTTTATCGAGGATCCCTTGCTCATGATGAGTCCCTTTCTCTTACTGCTTTCAAGATTAGCTGTTATTGTCCAGAGACAGTTTGATTACAGTGTGGGTCAGTGTGGGTCTCTGAGTCTATCCCACTTTCGTTTGTTGAGTTTTTGTTTATAGATTCATATATTTCATAAAATTTTGGATATATTTGGCTATTCTTCAGATTTTTTTTTTCCTGGTTTCTTCTCCTTTCAGGACACTCATAATACCTAAGTTGATCTGTTTAATGGTGTCCTATCAGTTTCTTAAGCTGTGTTCCCTTTTCTTTATTCTTTTTTCTTTCTGTTCTTCACACTTGATCATTGCAACATTCCTTTTTTTCAAGTTTGCCGATTCTTTCTTCTGCTTTCTCAAATCAACTGTTGAAGTCTTCTAGTGAATTTCTTATTTCAGTTACTATAATTTTACCTCCACTGTTTGGTTATTTTTTATAATTTCTGTATCTTTGTTGATAGTCTCATTTTGTTCTTATATCTGTTTCGTAATTTCCTTTAGTTCTTTGTGTATGTTTTCCTTTAGCTCTGTGAATGTATTTAAGACAATTATTTAAAATCTTTGTATAATAAGCCCAATGTCTGTGCATCTTCAAGAATAGTTCCTATATTTTATTTCTTCGAATGGGTAATACATTGCTGTGTCTTTGTATGCTGTTTTTTTTTGTGTTGTTGGAAACCAATATGTGAACATTATAATGTGGTCACTCTGAAAACCAGATTTTCTCTCCTTTCCCAAGATTGGCTTTATCATTGAAGCCTTTAGTATATGATTTTTGCAAAGACTGTTCTTTGGCTGGGCGCGGTGGCTCAGGCCTGTGATCCTAGCACTCTGGAAGGGCCAGGTGGATGGAATGCTTGAGCTCAGAAATTCAAGATCAGCCTGAGCAAGAGCAAGACCCTGTCTGTACTAAAAATAGAAAAACTAGCTGGGCATAGTGATGCACACCTGTAGTCCCAGCTACTGGGAGGCTGAGGTAAGAGGATTGCTCAAACCCAAGAGTTTGAGGTTGCTGTAAGCCAGTGGTTCTCAACCTTCCTAATGCTGTGACCCTTTAACAGTTTCTCGTGTTGTGGTGACCCCCAACCATAAAATTATTTTCGTTATGGTTGGGGGGGTCACCACAACATGAGGAAGTATGTTAAAGGGTCACAGCATTAGGAAGGTTGACAACTACTGCTGTAAGCTATGATACCATAGCATTCTACTCGGGGCAACATAAAACAGTCTCAAAACAAAAAAAAAGGAAAAAGACTGTTTGCTGTGTGTGGTCACTGAAGTCTGTCTTCCTTAATTTGCATAATAGAGACATCTGTCCCAGTCTCTCTGTGCTAGGCTATTACCTCAACATTTAGCCAGGCTTTCAGTGAACCTACTCATCAGCCCACAAAGCTGGGGTCTTTGCAGGTCTTGTCTGAGCATGCTTCTTACTCGAGGACATGCATAGGATTTTCTGAATTTCCTCATTTTTGCTAATAAACATCCTATTTTTCCCCAGTAAACACCTCTGCACCTTTTCTCCCATACCTTAGGTAGTCTATTGTATACCTTGACTGTAACCTTTTGCCCCAGGTACTTGCAGGTAGTTTACCTTCGTTTTTCAAGCACTGTCTGCTGCTTTTCTGACTTGAATTCCGAGTTAGACAACACAGGAGATGAGTGCTCCGGTTCAGTCCTTCAGGTAGCCCCAAGACAGACTAAACATAAACAGGAATTTGTGATTAAGTTCTGTTGTGCTTCCTCCAGAAACCAGCACCAAGATCCCACGTTGGGAATGCAGCTTCTGTCTTCAAGACTGTGGCCACACCAGGGAGGCTGTTGGGGAAGGACAATGTCACGATGCTTTCCTACCATTTTAAAGTTGCCCTTTTCCTGATTCAGCATTTGCTTGATCGCCGTTTTTTACTGTTTTCCAGAGTCCTCACAAACTTGGCTGGGAGTTCCTGTGGGAGGATGAGGTCTTTTGCGTCCTCTGCCATGTTGTTCAAATGTGTATTTTCTAAACAACCGTTTAGTATTGTGAAGGGACAATTATGAGCTTAAAAGAAATTACTCCCTGAGGCTTTTGTGTAACTCATGGACAGCAAATTACAAGTTCCTCCCAGTAGAAGGATTAGGAAATGGTATGTATCTTTTTACTTTATTAGGGATAAGCTATGCTGTGTCCCATTAGTAGGTTTCCGTGTGAACACTGTGCAGGACATTTCATCTCTTAAATTTTACAACAACCTTGTGAGATAGGTGTTTTTACTCTATTTTACAAATGAGATAGCTTCAGAGAGGTAAGTGGCTTGTCTAAAGCGGTCCAGTGGTGAGACTGTTAAAACTCAGAAGGATCTGAGTTACCTGAAACAAAACTTTTTTTTTTTTTTTTTCAAAGAGACAGGGTCTCACCATGTACCCCAGACTTGAGTGCTGTGGCTATTCATAGGTGTGATCACGGTGTACTACAACTTCGAACTCCTCGTCTCAAGTGATTTTCCCACCTCAGGCTTCCAAGTAGTTGGGACTGCAGGCATGTACCATTGCACCTGGTTCTTAAATCAGAACTCTCTTAAAATAAGTTTTTATAGTCTTCAGATGAATCATATCAGAATGTAATAGGGGAGAAAAGGAATTTTGCATTGAGAATTATGTGAGCTTCATAAAAATTTTTGAATTTTACTATGTGACAGATAAAACCTTTGAAGTTCCAACTCCAGGTATATTGAAATTTAGTAAAAAGTTATTAAAGTAGTTTTGAAAGCAGTTCTGCTGGCATGGTGGCTCATGCTATAATCCCATCACTCTGGAAGGCTGAGGCAGGTGGACTGCTTGCAGGAGTTGAGAATAGCCTGAGCAAGACCCTGTCTCTAAAACAAATAGCCAGGCATTGTGGTGGGTGCCTGTAGTCCCAGCTATTAGGGAGGCTGAGGCAAGACGATCTGCTTAAACCCTGCAGTTTGAAGTTTCTGTGAGCTATGAATCCACGGCACTCTACCTAGGGTGACAAAATGAGACTGTTTAAAAAAAAAAAAGAAAGCAGTTCTATTTTAGGAAATGAAAAATCACTCTACCCAACTTAAAAATAGATCTTTAATTAAAAATCCAAAAGTCAGAGTGTAATTTCCAATATGTACTTTATAAGTAAAAAAAAAACTCTACAAATTTCATATGCAATAAAGTATATGCCATTTATACAAAAACCAAAGCTTTACATATACACACATATTTTTGTAAATAGGGAAAAGGTCTGAAAGGATAACATTAAAATAAAAATAGCTGTTACCCCTGGGGACAACAGTTGTATGAAAATGCTAAAGGCTTTTCACCAATGGTCTGAATTTTCTAGGAAAGATTCTATTCTTGTATAATTTGTGGAACCTATATAAAAAAATCCTTTGCACCAGCAAATCACAAGTTTTCGCTGGCGTAGAAATAACACAGCTAACTGTTAAAATAAATTATATGCTGCTTCAAAAGGAGGTGATATAAAAGGAGGCCACATATAAACATTTTTTTCTAATTATCTTTTGGGGAATAATTTGTAAAATATACATTTGGGTTGCTGAAGGTTTTAAGTAAATAGACTTAAAATAATTACTAGTAAACTCTCACTTTAAAAAATTTTCTTATTTTTTTCATTAAATTACCCTGCCTCAAACTTCCTTAGATAAATATTTTATACAGAAATCACATGTTTTGATTATTTAAAATTACTGTTACCACCAGTGATTAAAAAACACTAAGTAGTAAATTGCTAACAAGTAGTGACTTGGCACATCAAAAAACACACAAAACCAAAAGAGAAAAGGCAAATAAAATTATTTGCTATACAGCACAGGCAAAAGATCAGTATCTTTAACATATAAAGGTCTTAAAGATCCATAAGAAGAAGATGAATGGATATTTACAAAAAATAATTACATATGGCCAAAATCAACACATGTTCATTCTCTTATAGCCAAAACAAAGCAAGCAATTAAAATAAGATTCTTTTTACCTAACAAATTTGCAATGAGTTTAAAGGTGATAATTCTCATTGCTGGTGGGGATTCATGGGACTATCTTACAGTTGTGTTGGTATAATGAATTAGCACAGATTTCTAAAGCACAATTTGACAGTTATACAAATGCCTTAATTATTTAATACTTAACACATAATTCATTCCAATTAAGATTTCCATATTTATTTTTAAATAGAGGTAGTTAAAATAAAGAGTACGAAAAGATGTTTTTATAATTTAAGACAAAAGACTTAGGAATATGCTCTGCTAAGCCCACAGCTATGAGCAAGGTTTCTCCAGCTCTCTTCCTAAAAAGGTAAAGGAGTCAAAGGAATTAGGGGGAAACACATTGAACTCTTTACTACTCCTGTGCAGTTAATTCCTTCAGACATCACTGAATCAAGGCAGCCTTTCATGATACTAGAAGGGAGAGCTTGGAGGAAATGAAAGCGTGGAGTCTTGCTTTTTTCCCCTTTCTACGGAATAAAGAAGAGGCAGCAGTTTTTATAAGCAACTGAGTATAACTATATTAAAACCTCATTTTAGCACTTTTCTTTTTTGCAGTTTTTGGCTGGGGCTTGGTTTGAACCCACCACCTCTAGCATGTGGGGCCAGCGCCCTACTCCTTTGAGGCACAGGTGCTGCCCCATTTTAGCACTTTTCTATTGTTTACTTAAACTTCATTAATTAGTGATTTAAGATGGTCTAGGTGATATTCTTCTATGAAGGATTCTGCTTCATTCAAAGCTTTTATTTTCACCAGAATAAGAATCATTTCTTTAACTTCATCCCTGAAAAAAAAACAAAAAAGCATTTCTCCTCTTAAAAATGCAATTTATGAGGACACAGTGGTCAATTCAGGACCTAATCATCAGTCATTAATCTAAAATGAATATTTGCCTTCAAAGCCAATATCTAAAGTAGCATAAAATACAGAGAGATGCTACCTTCTCCACTTAATTATAAAGTTCAAATACAGACTATTAGTGAATGTATTTTGAAAATTTCAATGTGAATTACTGTAAAAAGTTATAGCCCAAGGCTACCATCAGAAATTTTAGTAGTGCTGTGCTGTTATCAGCTCGTATAGGAGCCATGGTGGGAGTATTTACACCATGAACATTAGCAAATGCTACAAGATGGGCTTTTCTTTTTTTTTTTTTTTTAATTTTTGGAGAGGTGGTTTATAAGAACACCACTGTATTTATGCTTCTAAACACCTCATGCTGTAAATGAGACATTCAAAATAGAGATCTAGCTAATGCTGGGTAAACATAGGCTCCAAATCTATACCTAACAAGTGCAGAGTCTTAAAAATAACCAAGAACATTAAAACACATTTTCAAAATGCTTAATAAGAGTTTTGAATTTATAGTTTTAATTCTAAATTCTCCTATGCTTATGTTAGTTTTTTGGAAGTACTTATTTTGAAAGAGATTTTTATTTTAAATTATGAATATGCATGAGCCATCCCAAAGGTAACCATAAAAATAATAAAAATATCCACTGACTCAATCAGAAAGGCTCAATGAAGATTTTAAAGTATAGTAAAAATATAAATCTTTCTAAAAATTGCTAAGAACATACGGAATCCTTGAACTATGCTTATGGAAATGAAAATAAAATCTGCATTACCTGAGTTCACTTCTAGATAAGTGATGTGCAGACTGCAGTAAAAACTGAATGAAGTTTTCTAGCTGGGGAAGAGATGTCCTCATGGCAGAGTTTTCGAACCATTTTTCAGGGAGACATGCTGCTATCTAGTAATCAAAACACATGGGTGGTTTACCATAACGACAGTTCCCTAAGGATTATTGCTAACATAATCTCATAGTG
Source organism: Perodicticus potto (assembly GCA_963574655.1). Lineage (NCBI taxonomy): Eukaryota > Metazoa > Chordata > Mammalia > Primates > Lorisidae > Perodicticus > Perodicticus potto. Next base: position 22,873 of record CAUYRH010110588.1, on the reverse strand, counting down.
ATATTACAAGTTGAGTATTATTCTCCCTATTTTACAGTTTATAGTTACATAAAAATTTAAAGAAATTTCCTTTATCAAAGGTTATGCACATTTAAAAACTCCATTTTTTAATAAGAACTAAAAATAGACTACGATATATGAACATTCCTTAGTAGTTTTTGTACATTTTTTCTATATACTCATATATTCTTGAGTTATTAAGTCTGTACAAAACATAATTTATAACTAAAACCAAGAAATGCCGAGGTACAAGACAGTTTTACACAACTATAAAATACAGGGTGTCCCAAATGTCAACATACATAGGGAAAAATGGGAAAGTGTAGGTAAATGTACATTTACAAAATATTCATTATAAAATTTTACAAAATATTGGCAAAATATTTGCTACATGTTGGCCACCTCTTTGTAAAGATTTAAAATGAATACATGATAAATAAAGGTACATTCAGATATTATTTCCCATTTTCCCTATGAATGATGACCTTTAGGATACCTTGTACGTTATTCTTCCAGAAAGAAAATGGGTATATATTTGATCTATGTGAAAAAATTAGAGTTAAAAAATGAAATGGTTGATTTTACTAAGATACACTAAATGAAAGATAAATTAATTATGGTTTTGATTGCCTACCAGTTTAATACAGTGTTTTAAATACCTATGGCAGCAAAATAAGCCAATGTAGGTGCATTCAATTTTGGGAAGAAAAATATCTTTATCATCATCATCCTAAGAATTATACACAATTTGGGGAAAAGTTCTGGTAACAGAAAAATGTTAAAATTTTTTTTTCAAAACTCCAAAACTTCCTTGTAGCAGAAAGAAGGAAAAAAATAAATAGAGCAAGACAAAAAAGGAAAAACCTGATTCCACACTATTCAAGAAATTTCTGAATTTTCAAATAGGTTATAGTTGGTAATGTCAGAATCAATATTTATAAAAAGTTGGGGGAAAAAAATTAAAATGCACCAGTAAAAGACCTAGAATGCATTCTAAAATAAATCTGGTTGGTTAGCATTAAAAACATGGTTGGGAATATTTTATTCGTTAATCACCTTTTTCAATTATTCAGAAAATATATAGACACAATGCAGGCAGAAGGCCCTACAGGTTTGTTACATAAACTCTATCTCTTTTTAAAATTTTAAAATGAGCCTTAATTGCTTTAGAATTTAATGTCATTTGTACTTGCTTTCTCCTTGTTTTGTATTATAAATTTCAATAAAATTCACATTTAACTATATATTTGTTCCATAATGGTCCCAGGACTTAATGTCCTATTTTCTTGGCCTGATTTTTTTAACCATGGGTTACGGAAAGAACGTTGTGTAAGTAAATATATTTCCTCTTTGCTACTTCACAGTAGACAATTATGGTCAGTAGGGACAGTTTAACAACATAGCGATCATGACTTAAATTTTGAAATACAATGTTTAAAACTACATGATATAGGGCAGAGCCTGTGGCTCAATGGAGTAGGGCGCTGGCCCCATATACCTGAGGTGGTGGGTTCAAACCCAGCCCTTGCCAAAAACTGCAAAAATAAATAAATAAATAAAAAATAAACAACACACACACACACAAACAAAAACAAACAAACAAACAAAAAACTGCATGATATAAAAACTACAGCCAGAAAAATCATGGCTGGCTAAGAAGTGATAAAGTTTTATGTGTTTTTTAAAAAAATTATAGTATAAAATATATTATTTTCCTGTATTCTTAAAAATTCTTCAACAAAGGCTGGACACAGTGGCTCATGCCTGAAATCCTAGCACTCCGGGAGGCAGATGGATTGCTTGAGCACAGGAGTTCGAGACTAGCCTAAGCAAAATGGAGACCCCCCTATCTCAACTAAAAGTAGAAAAAAAAGGTGGGTTCTGTGATGGGCACCTCTAGTCCCAGCTACTCAGAAGCCTGAGGCAAGCCGACTATTGAGCCCCAGAGTTTGAGGTTGCTGTGAGTTATGACGCCATGGTACTCTACTCAGAGTGACAGAGTAAGATTCTGTCTCAAAAAAAAAAAAAAAAAAAGAAAGAAAAAAGAAAAGAAAAAAGAAAAAAAATATTCAACAACGTAACTTTTATCTTATGAACAGACTGTAATGCTTTTAGGAGACATTTAGGTGGTTTTGAACTCTCTTCTATTATAAATAATGCTACAAAAATATTCTTTGTACTTTACATTTTTATGTGCATCTTTGATTTTTGACTTAGGATAAATTTCCATAGAAGATTTAGTTTGGCTAAGTCAAAGGGTATAAACGTTAAGTTTTATACCATCATATCAAAATATTCTCCTGAAGAGTTTTGGTATTCCTCCTTCCACCAGCGCAGGAGACTACCTTCCAGAACCACCACATTGTCACTCTAGGTGAATGGTGCCCTGGGAATGATGGGACAGTGGTTTCCCAATGGTGCTTACAACAACATTGGGAATTATAATTAAAACACCAGCAAGAAAACATCTTCCAAAACAAATGGTAAAATAACTTTCTTTCTCATACAATAATTTGCATTTCTGATTATTAGTGTTATTATTTCCACATATTTAAAGGTTATTTTTACTAATTCTTAAAAATTTTTTTTTTTTTTTTATTTTTGAGACAGGGTCTTGCTCTGTTGTCTGGGCTGGTGTGCAATAGCATCATTCTATCTCACAGCAACCTCAAACTCCTGGGCTCAAGTCATCTTCCTACTAAAGCCTCTAGAGTGGCTGGGACTATAGGCACATGCCACCATGCCTACCTCATTTTTTCTATTTTTGGTAGAGGAGAGATCTTGTTATGTTGCTCAGGCTGGTCTGGAACGCCTGCCCTCACGTAATCATTCTGCTGTGGCTTCCAAAGTGCTAGAATTCCAAGTGTGAGCCTCCATACCCAGCATACTTAACCTTTTTTGGTGACTTGACCATTGTCATGTGTTTTGGCCATTTTTAATAAGAATGTTTGAGTTGTTTACTGATTTGTAAAAAGATTTTTTATTTAATGTGGGTATTAAACAACAGTACTAAGATTAATATAGTGAACCTAATGAATACATCCCCTAGTTTTAATAAGGATCAATTAACCTTTTTAATCCACTGAAGTTTCACAATTTTATCAAATCTATTATTGTTAACACCATTGTCTTCTTTTGCATTCAGGTTTAGCAAAGACTTTTTAATTCTCACATACAGTCATTTATCATCTTAGTATATCCTATGAATTTTTTCCATTTAATTTTTTATTTCACTTGAAATTTATTTTGGGATGAAGAGAGAAATGGAGATTTCACACTTTTTTTCAACAGACAGTTGTTCCATTATCATTTATTAATTAATTTTTCCTTTCCCTATGGTGATATTTCAAAGCAGTATGCTGTTTCTTAAATACAGAGGAGCTGTTCTACATTTCTAGTTAGTTAAGCCAATTTGTCTCTTCTTCCGTAAGCATCACAATCATAATTATTCTGCTACAAAATAGATTTTAATAGCTGAATTTTAAAAAATGATAAAATTAGAATTAATTTCCACATAACTTACTTGATTACACTTTTTCACAACATCTGGCCCAGGGACGGCATTGTGCAGAGCTATAATAAGGTAACGGTTTAGCAGCTTCCCTAGTCCGAGCTCTCGCAAGGTGTCATCTGGGACGAGTCCATTCCAGACAAGAATGTTGCTGAACAGCTAAAATAAAATATAAAAAAATATATACCTTTCCTTGAAACTGTTTTAGTCTTTAAGAAACATAAAGAGTTGGTCACACTTTCAAACTCTCACTACAACTGGTTCTCTGTTGGAACTGTCAGTTTTAGAATAGAACATCTCTGAATAAATACGTGACCCTTTCTGACCTCAATGTATTTGCTCATCTTATTTTCATTTCACTCCCAAATTTGTATCAAATAACTTCACTGGATCCTTTCAGATCCTCTTTCCCCAATCCAGCCTCTCTTAGAGAGAGTATAAGTACACTTATAAGTGATGTATAAGACCATAGGACCCCAGGATTCACAGAGGATTGTCATCAAAGCCAGTTTCACTGTTACCAACATGTGACCTTGAGAAGCTAATCAATATTGAAGAACTTCACCACTCTGATGTATAAACTAAAATTCTATTCAAGTCTGTGAGTTTGAAGGTATCTTGGATGAAGCACTCATGATAAATTCTAAAAAGATGAATGTTGGTTGACTACATCTAGATCTTTCTATGAATTTTATGGTATTTCCTACTTTCTTTTCAGTACTGACTTTAATTACTGAGTGCTGAATTACATGCCGTTTTACTAACATGTAAAGCTTTTTTAAACCTTATGTCATTGCTGATGTTGCTCCGTCTTCCTAGAAAGCCCTTTCCCTGACTCAACCACATGACAAATATTAATTCACCCTACTGAAACTATTCTTACTGGGGTTTTTCATGTCTTTCTAATAGTTAAATCCAATAAACAGTCTTTCTCCTCATTCTCTCTGTTGTAATTTAACACTTCTCTTCATTCTTAAAAATCTTTCATTTAGCTTCGTTGAGGCCACTCTTCTATGACCATTATAAGACTCATAATTTATTCTGAAGTTTTTTTGAAGCTTCCACTTTCTCTGCCCATAACTTCTGTCAGTGTTTTCTTAGCCTTCTTCTCATGCTTCATCCAGTCCTCTCAGAGCTTGTCTTGCATTACTATGGCTCCAAATACCACCTACCTACAGTTGACTCCCAAATCTCCAGATTTGTCTCCTGAAATTCAGGCTCATATATCCAACTACTTCTTAGTCCTCTATGCTCTATGTCTCCCTCAGATATCTTCATCACATCACTTCCAAGATAGCTTCAACATACTATTTCCAAAATAGATCTTATCTTCCCTCTGAGACCTTTTCCTCTTCCTGTATTCCTTACACTATCTAAAGAATGTCATAAGCTACCAAGTCGTCAAACTCAGAAACTTGGCCATGGCCCTACATGCTTCACATGTAATTAATTAGTTTCTGAATCCTTTCAGTGTTTCAACCTAAACATCATTTAAACTCATCTTCTTCTTACTGTCCCTACAGTAACTGACCTAGCAATAAGTTTATCTTTCAGAGCAGAGGTTAGCCAACAAAGGCCTGTGGGTTAAATCCAGCCTGCTGCCTGTTTTTATAAGATCCATGAGCTAAGAATGGTTTTGACATTTTGATTATTTTAAAATCATTAAAACAATAAAAAAGTATCTTGTGATGTGAAAACTACATGACATTCAAATTTCAGTGTCTCCATAAGTAAAGTTTAATCGAAACACAGCCATGTTCATCTGTTTACCTATTTTCAATGCCAGCTTTTGTGCTACAGAGGCAGAGTCAGATAGATCAACAAAGACTATCTGATCCTAAAATATTTACTATATTTGATCCTCATAGAAGAATTTTGCTGTTGTTTGTTCTATAGTAAACAGGACTTTTAAAAATGTGAATTTTAATTTTTGGAGCTTTTGCTTACCTTTAGACCTGACCAGAACTGTCTTTCTTGGAACTTCGAATGTGGTGATGTTTTGTTTTCTATAGCACTAATTTGAAACAAAAGAAGAAAATGCAAAGAAATGTTACTCTTTCAGAAGAGATTTTTTTTTTTTAACCAACCAAACTAAGCCTTAGTGGAACATAAATAGAGGTGCTCTGATGATTGCAAATGCATGCATGCTCTGACGCAGCAATCCCATGTCTGAGAATGCTTCTTAAATATCTATAATATTATTTACATAACTGCTGGTAATATTTTGCTGCTCACATGCCCATCAGTCAGCACATCTACATGATAGAATACTGTGCAGCTTAAAAAAAGAATGAGGAGATTACTGAAAAGATCTCAAAGATGTACTAAGTGAAAAAGAGCACAAAACCAGCTGCAATTGCTTACATTATATTTCCTTTGCTGTAGAAAGGAGGAAATAAGATTATGGCATTTCTAAGTATTTACTTTCATTTGCATGAAGAAATTTAAGAAAGATAAGCAAAAATTACTATTATTGCAAGCACATATGTGTATGTATCTGAGTGGATGGAGGTCAAGGGTGGGAGCGAAAAAACTTTTCATTTGAAATATAAGTAAATGAATACATAAAGTACACTCTTAGTTTTGAATGATGTAAATGTATTACTTATATAAAACACTGCAAAACAAACTTTATCAACATAGAATTTTTACATCTCAAGATTCATAATAAATCAAAAAGCATTGAGGTTCCTATTTTCCCCCTCAAACCTCTTCCAGCCTCGGAGTACTTACTGGATTGCTACAGTTCATGAATCAATATTAATGTCAACGGATGCCTTTAAGTATATATGTATGACCTTACATCAAATACTTCTTGTTTTATGACTTAAAGTAAATACAGAATTTACAGTTGTCATTTTTGGTCCTTCAGTGATATTCCAGACCTCATGCTGTGTTTCTTCCATGCTAGCCACTGTTCCATTTTGAGCACTCTCTATCCCCCCCAGTGTCTTGAGAGGTAGGCACTAACTTTATCCTCATTTTATAGATGCACAGAAAGGCCCAAGGTCAAGTATCTATTAGTGGTGGACTTGGGCTCTAGAACCTATGCTCCTTACCACTCTCTATCACCTCTCATGTTCCAAGGATACATTAAAAACAAACAACAGAAATTAGGTCCAAGTGCCCAATGTATGCGACAGATTAGGAGAGTAAGAAATATCTGCTGTAATCTTAATTTGCAACTTGCAAAATATAATGTATGTATGCATGTTTTGAAAACGGTATAGTTTCTTTTGCATTACATTCTTAAATATGTATTCCATGATTAGTATTTCAAACAATCTAGAAATTAACAGCTCTTACCTCTTTGGATAAAGAGGAATAAAAACATCATCTTCTATTGCCTTCTTCATTCTTGAAACAATGGATTTAAGTAAGTCCTATCATTTAAAAATTTTAAAAGCATCAGTGATAGTCATAGGTAGAAATATATTTACCAAAAAAAGTAATTTTAATAATAGTGCAAATCAGTATAAACTCTCAGAAAACAGATGTTAAAATAACTATCAACTGGGTGGAAGGGAGCCTTATTCATCCATGTTGTATATGGCTATAGCTGGATCATTTTCATTGATTTATATAGTATTTTGTTGCATGAATAATTTGGGGGCTATTACAGATAATGCTGCTATAAAAGTTCATATGTATGTCTTAGTATGCATGGGCATACACTTCTAATGGGTATATACATAGAATGGAATTGCTAGAATACAGCTCATGTCCATATGTCAACTATGTACAAAATACCAAACTGTTTTCTAGAATAAGAATATAACAAGCTGTGCAAAAGAAATCCTGTTTCCCAGCATACTTAATCAAAATGTTTTGTTTTTTTTCTAATGTTTGCAAATCTGGTGGACAAGTATCATATCTCATTGTGTCATTTCAGTTTTCATTTCCCTGTTGAGTAATGTGATGTTGGGCATCTTCTCATATTCTTATTTGCCATTTAGTAAGCCCTTTCCAAAAGCAAAGTACCTAATTAATTTTTGTCTATGTTTCTATTTTTTTTTAAAATTAGGTTATACCTTTTCATTGATTTGTAGAAGCCTTTCATATACTCTAGTTATGGGATCCTGTGTTTGATTTGTTTGTGTCCTTTGATGTAGCAAATTCATTTTGGCAAATTCATTTTGTTTATATATCAAAAATCACAAATGGCCAGGTGCGGTGGCTCACACCTGTAATCCCAGCACTTAGGGAAGCCAAGGTGGGTGGACTGCCTGAGCTCAGGAGATTCAGACCTGCCTGAGGAAAGTGAGACCTCATCTCTAAAAACTGCTGGGTGTTATGGCAGGCGCCTGTAGTCCCAGCTACTTGGGAGGCTGAGGCAAGAGGATCGCTTGAACCCAAGAGTTTGATGTTGCTGTGAGCTGTGACACCACAGCACTTGACCAGGGGCAAGAAAGTGAGATTCTGTTTAAAAAAAAAAAAGAAAAATCACCATCAAACAAATTATTCAATCATAGGTAAATTTAACAACATTGTATCTACCTGATAAATCAAAATATTAATTAGCTAAAGTTTATGAAGACTATAATAATATGTAAATACTGATATGTAAAAAAGATAATGTTAAGCAGAAGTAGGACATAAACTTACATGTCTATTAGGTTATAACTTTGTAAAAAGAAAAAAAAAATCTACATGAAAATATCCTATCATGGTATCAGTCCTTATATTAGGATAAAAAGATAATGGGAGTTTAAAATATATTTTCATGTATCAACAATATTTCTATAATGATATTCGTATTTATCAAAAATAATCCATGTGATAGATAAAAATGGCATATTACACACTAGAGTAAAAGTTATTTTTTAAGTCTGTGATAATATATGTAGCATAAATTAAGCTGTTCCATACACTCTACTAAATTACGCATAAATATAGAATCCAACAATTTTTTTAAAAAAGTATACTGAAGTGCTATTTCTTTTTCCACTTAATTACATATAACACATTCCTCAAATGGCCATACATCAATATTTAATTAACATTGAAAACAAATAAAAACTCTATTTTACCCCATTTATTAAACATTTTGAATTCTGTTAAAGGAAAAAAAGGATCATTTTCTAGATAGTATCTTTTTTTTTTAGATACAGGGTTTTGCTATGATGCCCAGGCTGGTCTCAAGCAATCCCCTGTCTCAGCCTCTCAGCCTCCTGAGTAGCGGGATTATAGGCATGAACCACAGTGCCCAGAAATTACTGGATTACATGTTTCTTCTAGAAAAGAAAGATACAGTTTAATTTTTTCATTTAATTTTAATGATTTTGAATGTCAACCTTGATAAATGCTTCTGTATTTTTTAAATTTTGTTTCTTAAAACAGTTCTCTAAAATAATGCTCTAATTGAGTCTACTGATGAACATGGGATATGGATGATAGATCAAATGTTGACAAATTTAAGATTGCTATAACTGAATTATGGTTATGTAACAGAAAATGCTTATTTTAGCAAATAAGCACCTTATTCTCAACGTATTCAGGAGAAAAATATCTTGTTTGTATAGATATAAAATGGGAAAGCAAATGGGACAAAATATTAATAAATGAATCTGTAAAAAAGACATATGGACATTACTCTTACTCATGAAGCTTTTTGGTAAGTTTGAAATTATTTCCAAATAAACAGATTTAAAAAAATGTTCACATATTTTTAAACTATGGGTTCATTAGCTTTTCTAACTATTAAAATAACATCATATATTCGGTGGGAAACAGGTTCTCTAAACAGTAGTTACAAGTATTAGGAAGCACATGTTTGGACTCACACACATGCTCATGTAGTTCTCTATATACCCTTTAACACACCTTTGAAGAGGCACTTATACACTAGCCAGTGGTTTTTCATGCTGCGCTGCATATCCATGGAGGTAATTTCAGGGTGACTTGGGCAGATATTGGGGTGGTCAGAGAAGAAAAAGGGCAAGTACTTGCTATGGAAGAAGCAATTTTGCTTTGTGTATTTGTGTGCTGGGTTATGTAAGATTTATTTGAAATAGGTTCTGCTAAAGTTGTTTAAAAAACACCAATCTATCTGAACACCCAACTGCTGTTTAATTTTTACATTGCTACTAATTGGCCAATCACCTATGCCCAAAAACATTTTGTGATAGGGAATCACTATCTTGATGCTACCCAAAACTCTGTGGATAGCTGTTGAAAATTAGATTAAAACAAGAGTTAACAAACTTCTCTCTTACACAGCTTTTACTCCTTGGTCTTAGTTTACTTCTTGAGATTATACAGAATAAAGCTTTTCCTCTTTACATATGACAATTCTTCAGATTTTGAGATTGATATCACATTCTTCTGTATCTTTCTTTTCCATACCATGTTAAGCACATTCCACCAATTATGCTTACACCCCCAATTAAAACATAATATGCCAGAAAGTCTAATCTGTGGGTACAGTATATATATATCATTTTAAATTCAAAACAGAACACACCTAGTAGGATGAACTCACATTAGTTTCTCTGTTACTCAAATGACACTACTGACTCATACTGTGTTTTACTGTTGATTATCATCTCTCTGTTTGATCCCATCTTTCATTTATGTAGTTAAAGGTTTTGTCTTTTTTTTCTTTTTGAGACAGGGTCTCATTCTGTTGCCCAGGCTAGAGTGCCATATGTCAGCCGAGCTCACAGCAACCTTAACTCCTAGGCTCAAGCGATCCTCCTGTCTCAGCCTCTCAAGTAGCTAGGCCTATAGGTACCCTATGGTTTTTCTATTTTCAGTAGAGACAGGGTCTTGCTCTTGTTCAGGCCACTACTCTTGAACTTCTGGGCTCAGAGATTTTCCTGTCTTGTCCTCCCAGAGGGCTAGGATTATAGGTTCAAGATACTGCACCTGCTTTTTAGTTAAATTTTTTAACACAAGGGGAGGATGTGTAACTATTCCTCTTACATTTTGTCTTTTGGAAATCAGTCCATTTTCTCCACTATTTTAGATTCTTTTGGATTCTTGCTATTCATAGGTCAATTATAGAACTTATTAGCTTTTTGTCATTGACAAATTTTACTAACATGTATTTTATATCTTTATCCAGTTCAATAAGAAAGTTGAATAGGGCAAAGCTGGGAAGGAATCTAATACTTACAGACTCCCCATAGGCAGCCATAACCTTACTGGTCACTATTCTTTAGGTACATTCCCTCCCCTACTTTCTGTGTATCTAACTGTACCACTGCCAAGTGTATGTATCCCATTTAATCTACAAGAACAATCATAGCACATTAAACTTACTTTCTATTATACCATATCTGTATAGTAGATAATTTTCTTTATCAGTGAAGGTAACTAAGTTGATATGAAAGAATTTGCTTTGAAAAACAATGTTAAGTATCATTTGTATCTGGAAATCCTATCATTTGTAGATCAAAGTAATCACTACTTCGCTTTTTTAAGTGTTCATAATCTACTTCCTTAGCAATTTACTTTAGAACATTATGTTAACAAGAATCAAAACTATTCTCACCAGGCATTAATTTACAAAATGCATTTACTTTTTACTTTGAAAATAAAAATTATGCTGCATGATTCCATTTTTCAGGAACTGTTCTCAATCTCTTCCACTACTGGAAAAACTAGGTATACATGCATGTATATACTTTAGTTAATCATTACCATTCTTGTTATACTGTTCAGAGGTACCAAGATACAGTCTTTCATCTTATTATTATAAGGAGGAAAAATGACCAATCCTCACTTCTACAAATCAAAACTAAATATATTTCCATAAATAGTTTCTTAATCATTATTTCTGCATCTTTTACAAGCAAAGATTTGTAACAAAATTACATTAACTTACAAATAGTCAAGGTATCCATAGTTCTAGAAATTATTACCTGTTTGCTTTTATTAACTTCATTTTCACAAGAGGAATGTTCTTCAAGAATCATTCTGCAGTGTGTTATTAAACTTGTCGTCTGTGAGGTTGACAAGGGATCCCAAATGAATTCTATAAAGTCTGAAACAAATATTTCAGTGGTACACTATTTACTAGACTGTTTTGCTTCTCACATACAAGTAACTAAGGCCTTTAGCAAAGTTACTTCTTCTCTCTTCATTCAGTTTAACATCCATGACCAAACATTAATTATTTGCATATATTCTCAATTTCCTTGTTCTTTGGGCTTTGCTGTACTCATCTGGCTAAATTACAATCCTAGTTAAATTAATTTTGTCACCAAGTTCAAGTCTGTGCCTACAACTATGCAGCTCAAATGTGGCTGGAAAGGCATCACACTGATCACCATGAAACTCCAGGTGAGCCCTTAATGCTGCCCAGCAGTCCTATTTTCTTTCCCTGGTCCTTTCACTTTCCTGCTCGCCTATGTGATTATTTTATACCTTCTCCTTCCTCCTTGCTCTCACTCTCAGTTGATAGATTTTATTTTTCTAGATGACAATTTCTTACTTTCTTTTTTCTTCTTCCTTGCCTAATTCGATGAGAAAATAGCAGCATTCAGAAGAGAAACTCCACAAGCTCCTACCACAGCATCTGCACACTCACCTGCCTGTGCTCTACTCCTACAGAGGAAGCACCCATATTCCCAAAGTCGACCCGTATTTGTGCATGAGATCCCAAACCCTTTGGCTTACTTAAAGGTCCTGCTCGTGGAATTCTGTCCTTGCACTTTGGTATTGTCATTCTTTCTACTGGATCTTCCCATCAGCCTACAATTATTTCTCTTGTATTAAAAAAATCCCCTCTTAACCATACTTCTCCCTCCAGTGCTACACCATTTCTCTCCTACCATTTACAACTAAATTTCTCAATATATTGCCCAAACTCTAATTTCTCTCTTTTCATTTGTTCTTGAACTCCCTCCAACTAGGCCTTATCTCTCACCATTCTTCCTAAATAGATAATATGTACACTGCAAATCTCCAATGGCTGATTCCAATCCCCACAAACCGCTGATGATTCTTTCTTTCTAAGAACACTTTCTTCACTTGGCTTGTAGGATACCACACTCCTGGTTGCCAGCCTACCTCTCTCATCTTCTTTGCTGGCTGCATGTCAGCTCTTCACTCCTAAATGCTCCATTACCTCAGGATCCAGGTTACTTACTTCCTCTCTTCTATTTATATGCACTCACTTAGTATTCAAAGTCAGTTTTATGGCTTTAAGTGCCATCAATATGATGATAAATTTATAACCCTGATTGGACCTCCCCCTTTGAGACTTATGTACTCACTTTGACACTTCCACATGATTACAGGCATCTCAAACTCATTATGCGCCAAACTCAGCCCCTGATACACCACCTCACCCTAAGCTTATTCCTCTCAAGTCTTTTTCATTTCAGGAAATGACAACTCTGTCCTTCTAGTTGATCAGGCCCAAACCCATGGAATTGTTATTGATCCTTCTCTTTCTCTCTTGCCCTGCAACCAATCCATCAGCAAATTCTGTTCGTACCACCTTTGAAATACATGCAGAATTCAACTGCTATAGGAACCCAGTCAGTATTGATTTCTCATAAAGCAACTTATTTGTAGAATTATGTATTTGGATTTTTTTTTTTTTTTTGAGACAGCGTCTTGCTCTGTCACCCAGGCTGCAGTGAAGTGGCATGGCAGGAAGCCAGCTCACTGTAGCCTCCAATGCTTGGCCTCATGTGGTCTTCCCACCTCAGCCTTCTAGAAGCAATACTATGGGTGTGTGCTATCATCCCTGGCTTATTTTTAGATAAACTTTTGTAGAGCTGGTTTCTTGCCCAGGCTGGTCTTAAACTTCTGGCTCAAGTGATCCTCCTCCATTGGCCTCCCAAGGTGCTAGGGGCCTCCCAGGTGTCAGCCACAGCACCCAACCAGTATATGCATTTTTCTGAAAAGTACTTAAATAAGCCACATATACTCTTAACATAGAGCTTGTTAAAAGTGGTAACTTTTGGCCAGGTGTGGTGGCTCACGCTTGTAATTGTAGCACTCTGGGAGGCCAAGGTGGGTGGATTGCCTGAGCTCATGGGTTCAAGACCAGTCTGAGCAACAGTGTGACACCATCTCTACTAAAAATAGAAAACTTAGGTGGGTGTTGTGGAAGGGGCCTATAGTCCCAGCTGCTCAGGAGGCTAAGGCAGGAGGATAGTTTGAACTCAGGAGTTTAAGATTGGTATGAGCTAGGATGACACCATAGCATTCTAGCTTACAGCAGCAGAGTGAGACTGTCTCAAAAAAAAAAAAAAATCTTTAAAGTTTATGTACTTTGTCTTTTAAAAGAGTTCTATAGTCTTTGCTGTCAAAATTCTTTCTCGGTGACATTGTGAAGTCGATTCTTACTATGTATTAAGTGTAATTTCAAGTAAAACGAGACTTCAGATTAGTCTGAAGCACAAGCATTAATGTTCAGTGCTTATAGTTGCTAGCAGCAGATGTCAGGGAAATGCAGAAGGATTTTTTGTTGTTGTTATTTAAGGAGAAGAAATAAAGAGAAGAAACAATGAGAGACATTAAGGGAAAGAAAGAGATACACATAGTATGGATTGAAAGATGCTATTAGCAAATGACTAAAATGTCACAAATGCAGCAGTAATGTCAGAAATATAAAGACTTAGAGTATAAGCAGTGTGGGAGCAAACCAGTTGTACAAACAAGCATTTTTTTAACCAGCTTAAATTTGATATCTGTTGATTTTTACTGCACATAACATTTCCTGTTTCAAAAACTTCTGTAAAAAAAATGTGTATGAATATAACAGAAATTAATGACCTTATACTCTGTCAAAAATACTTTAATTTTTATCAAGATTATAAAGCAGTACCTGTGAGTCGGGGGATAATTGTTTTGTTGATGACAGCAGATAAGATTTTTTTATCTGAACTATATTCCTTCTTTGAATCTTCCACACTGCTATTAATAAATTCTTCTACAGATGTGAACCATGGCATCTGTTTTAAACCTACAGAATCTAACTTAAAAAGGAAATAATAAAAGTAGGAAGTAAATTAACCATTAGTGTATTTTAAAATAGTTGTTAGCTTTTTCAATAATCACCACAGCTTTTCTAAGAAACAAAGGAGATTAGCTCTGACTTTTAACATTGGACACATAGTATAGCACTAGACCACTAAGGCTGGGCAAGAAGATGTCACTAAGACGTGTCTGGCAATACAACGAAAAGCTGTGTTTCACGTGTTCATTCGTCTAACAAACACTCTACAATTGCCTACTGTGTGCCAGAACCTTGAGAGCTACCACATGGCAAGAACTCTGCTAGGAGCAAAATAAACATTGTTACACGCTTGAAATAACCATGGAATTTATTATCAAAATTTATTCAGTTCAAGAGATGTTTACTTCCAGCCCTTTCAATTCTCATGAGCATAAATGTGTAAGTTGTATGTGGTTTAGCAAAAGGTCCTACGACACAGTAGGCAGTTGCTGAGTTCACATCTCTTAATTTAGGATTTGAACATCAGTGTAACCACTAACTTCTGAACCAGCATTTTTTTCCTTTATACTGTACAAAACACCTTTCCCTATTTCTTATTTTTATATACCCTTCAAAGCCTCACTTAAATTCGCCCTCCTCAATGCAACCTTGACTAATTCTTCCTAATATGTGACCTCCAAATTTAGAACTCTTACAACAAGGCTTCTATATCTAAGTTCCTCAAACCCAGTATTACCTTACACATTTTGGGGGGGATTTCAAATTTCATATAGAAGAGGCTAAAAAATTGTATTTACTGATGTTTACAGCCTTAAAAAGCAAGTGAAAGCAAGGAAAAAAAGAATGTAGCTTAGAGTACACATTTCCAGACTATTGTTCCAAAGCTTTAAATTTCAGTTCCAACTATAAAGTATTTAATAGCTAACCTGAAAGCAAGGGAACTGAAGTAACTAGTGTCATCAGGGTAATTTTTTGCATGTTAGGCATACCTTAAGAGGATTCCAATGAATCAACTGAACTCGTATTAGGGGATTTAAAAGCTTCGGTATGCATAAACTAATGAAAGCCTCGTAATAAGAATCAGGAAACTTTTCTCGCCATTGCTGAAATTTCAACAAAATATTCGGGATATTACAAAAATCTTCATGAACATCTTCTAAAACTTTCTTCTGATTCTGTAAAATCTCATCTGTAAACAAAATGAGACTCTTTATATTATGCATTTTAAGTTTGTGAACTTTTTAAGTTTGCTTCCTATTGTCACACATGACTGTAATCAATTCAAGTGAAAACTTTCCTTTGGCATTAATATGTACATTTATATTAAGAAATTATTACTTTAGCAACAAACATAACATCAACAATAAAATCTACCATTTACTCTATTTGCCAATCTATTATGAATACATTAATCTCATTTCATCATATAACTATCTTCCCTACAATATAAGAATAGCCTTCTTATTTACGAACAAAAAAGGAATTGATATCAGAGAGGTCAAGGAATTAGTCTAAGATTGCACAGAACAGACCCTTTGTCAACCCAAGTCTGCTTAACTCCAGAGCCCAGAATCTTTCAACTATACACATTTTATCTTCTCAAAATGTTAAAAATGTTTTCACTATATTCCATGTTTTAGATTAAAAATGATAATATAGGAAGCATGTGGTAAGGAAATGAAATTAAACTGTTCATTTGTGATAGGAAAAAACCTACAAAGATGTAAAAAAACTCACAATGTTCTTTCTTCACTTTATTCCATTTTTTCATAGGTAGAGGTAGGAAAAGAGTCTTAAAGGGGAAAAGTTTTCAATTTTTCCTGAAGTTTGCCAATTGAAAATTGTACTTAAGGCAAGTATTCTTACCATTTAGATATTTCAAACCAAGACATATTATTAACATGGTACTATGGTACTGACCATGGCATTCTTGGAAGTCAGTCATCTCTGCTGAAGACAGTTCATCATCACTAGATGTCCCTTCCTGATGGTTCAAATGCCCAGAAAGCACTCTTGCTTTTCTTCGTGTTCTATATTTTGCAATAAATCAAAAATAAATGAAAAACAAATAGCTCCTGATGAAAATGTTTTATATTTTAAACAAAGAGTAAAAGTAATTTCACCATTTCTTTAAAATAGCCAGAAATATATCATATTAGCAAACGATTTTGTTAATTTTTTTTTTTGAGATAATGTCTCACGTTGTTGCCCTCAGTAGACTTCGTTGCCCATGGAAGAGTGCTGTGGCATCACCACTTACAGCAACCTCAAACTCTTGGGCTTAAGTGATTCTCTTGCCTCAGCCTCCCGAGTGGCTGGGACTACAGGTACCCACTACAATGCCTGGCTATTTTTATAGACGAGGTCTCACTCTGGCTCAGGCTGGTCTCAAATTTGTGAGCTCAGGCAATCCACCCGCCTTGGCCTCCCAGAGTGCTAGGATTACAGGTGTGAGCCACTGCACCCGGCCTTGTTCATAGTTTTTGACATTTTTTTTTCCTTTTTTTTCAGAGATAGAGTCTCACTTTATCGCCCTTGGTAGAGTGCTATGGTGTCACACAGCTCACAGCAACCTCCAACTCCTGGGCTTAGGCAATTCTATTGCCTCAGGCTCCCGAGTAGCTAGGACTACAGATGCCCACCACAACGCCCGGCTAGTTTTGTTTTGCAGTTCGGCCGAGGCCAGGTTTGAACCCGCCATCTTAAATATATGGGACCGGCACCACACTTGATGAGCCACAGGCGCCACCCATATTTTTTGACATTTTTATACCTTCCTTAGTTTGAACTAGTGGTTCTTCCTCTTTTTTTCTGATAAGACATTCCTACTTAGGACATTCTATGAACTAACTAGATTCTGAAATGGAGTAACAATATAATCAGCACTGGCTTTTATTTATGAGCAATTCCTAGCCTGATAAAAATGTCATTTTACCCATTCCTTTTAACTAATCCAAATACACCAGTGTGTCTTTAAAGCTGTGGAGGACTGCTTAATTAAATTTTGGTTGTATGTTATTCTTACAAATTAACACTGTAGGTCAGGTATGGTTAATTATATTTAAGTAATAAAAAGTACTTGCTCAATGATGCTTTAAGTCTTCACTTTATATAACTACCTTCGTGATTCAATCTCTTCTAAAATCCGTTGAGTTTTTTCATCTAAAGCAAAGCTTCCATCTGTTGATGTCTCCTCTTTTTCTGTTAATAAATAAAAGTGATTTTGTACTGTAAATTCTTAGAAAATAGTGAAATACTGGAAATAAAGGTAGTATCATGGATGTGTATGTGTGTGTATGTGTATGTAAACATATGTGCTTAAATCCCCTACTTTCACCAGTTTTTGCCATAGCCAAAGGCTTGAAATATTTGCATTAGCAGTACAGTAGTCACTCTTTATTCACAAGGATATGTCCCCAAATCCCCAGGGGATGTCTGAAACCATGGGTAGTACCAAGTGCTATTTATATTTCTACCTAAATATACTTTCTTATGATAAAGTTTAATCTATAAATTAAGTATAGTAAGAAGACTATTAACAGTAATAAAATAATTATAAAAATGTACTGTAATATCAGTTACATGAATATAGTGTTTCTCTCTTTAAAAGTATCTTACTGTACTATACTCATCTACTTTGGGGCCATGTCTGACTACAGATGACTGAAACCATGGACAGCAAAACTGTTAATTAGGGAGGAATTGCTGTGTTTTATTCTCATTATTTTGTATTTTAGTATGTACTGACCCCTAAATGTCACAAGTTTTAAAATCTCTTTGCCTTTGCTTTTATTAGCTCCTTGGTCACGGCCTCATCTCTTTTACTATCGTCTGATAGTACCTTAATCAAAGGAAGACATCTCTGAATATACAAAACCAGTGAAAAAATACAAGAAAGCATCTAAATCTCATAACAGAGATGTTACAGATAAATCCAGGGCTCTGAAAACTATAAATTTATATGTCTAACAGAGTCTATAGATCTACGTGAATTCATCTCAAAACATTTATTAAATTGTTTTGTACATATTTTGTCTCAAATACTAAATAATTATGGTATAATGTTTATATTTTGGTCTTAGACTTTTCTTAAGACATTTTAAAACACTACTTCTAAATGTTTTGAGTTTTTAGAAGTGGGTGTATAAGGTTAGCAGGAAAATACACAAAAACCAGTTTTTATACAGAAATAAAAATGTTTTTATTCTTCACATAATTTAGCTTAATGAATAATAAATCATACTGAATATGAAAAACACTAACGTGATAACTGTTGTAAGTACGCTGATTCATGTTTTAATTCATCTTGCCTGCGTTTCATAAAGGTCATAGCTTGCTTTAAAAGGAGTGCATGCATGGATGATTCTATTTCTTGGATGTTGATAATCTGAAATACATATACAAGTAACATTTTCAGGTCATTGATAATGAAATATAAAAAATATGAAGAAGTAAATATGTGTAAGAAATGTAAGCATATCTATATGCTCAATTCTCATAAAAAGAAACATTTCCCATACTAACATATCTCTATTACAAAACGCTGTCACAGACCTTCCTGCCAAAATAATCACTATCAAAAAACAAAAAATCAACTTACTGTCCTGAAACAACTATATATATCTCTCAGGTAATGAAAGCAAATGGATGGAGTCAGGAACACAGGTAGATAGATAAGAATGATTCTTCTTTGAGATGACAGAATAGGAAGAAATGAAAGGTGTGCTTGTTTTCACAGGCTGAGGGGACAGGCAATAAGTGGGCACTTGTAGAATCTGGTAAAATCTGAAAAAGTAGAAAATTGAGGAAACCTAACCGAGACAGGTAAGAAAGCTGTGATACAGAAATGAGACTAGTTGAAGTTGGAATTCTAATATTCTTTGGCAACAATTCCTTCCATTCCTGGTGGCGCAAATAGCTCACTGGACATTGAGGCTCGTGGGTTTGAACCCCGCCTGGGCCAGCTAAAACAACAATGACAACTGCAACAACAACAAAAAAAAGCCAGGCATTGTGGTGGGTACCTGTAGTCTCAGCTTCTTGGGAGGCTGAGGCCAGAGAATCACTTAAGCCCCAGAGTTTGAGATTGCTGTGATGCCAGGGCACTCTACCGAGGGTGACAGCTTGAGACTCTGACTAAAAACAAACCAAACAAACAAACAAAAAAAACCCAATTCCTTCCATTCCAATGATATTCCAGAGTTGTTGCTATGGATACATTAATGCATAGGCTGACAAAATTTTAGCAGTATAATTCCTCAAAAATGAAGAAAAATACATCAGAAAGTACCTAGTGATACTAGAAGGTAGCCAACTTAAAACAACAACATCCAAATGCGTAGAAACATTTTAATTATAAATAAATAATCTGAAGAACCCAATGTAAAAACTCAGGATGCATAAAGCAAAAACAGAAACTAAAGAATTAATAAATCTGATAACACAAAAATTCAAAACATTTGAATGTTAAAAACCATCACAAGCAAAACAGAAAACCGAAATAAAGTGGAAAATTTACATCAAGTAAAGCATAAACATTTTAAGCTATAAAGAATTGTTCATTCATACTGAGAAAACTAAGAAAGAGAAAGACAAAAATCCTCACTAAGAACTAAAAAACTGGCAGGCCAAAGGAGAGAAATCACAAAAAAGAAAACTACATATAGCTAATAAAACAAAGGATTCATTTGAGCTCAAAATACAAAATATAAAAACAAAACCCATTTTTTTTCTGGTAAACTAATAAAACTGGTAATCTTTCCAGAGGAAAATCTGGCAATACGTTTCATAAGCCTTAAAAATATTTAGAGTTAATAATTCATTTTCTTTGACTTACTTTTCTGGTAATTTTTCTTCAATGGATAAGAATTTAACAAAAAATTAAATATTAATGCAAACTTTTATACAGTGTTACCTAAACACCAAAATAACTACAAAAAGTCTAAATGTACAACATTAAGAGAACGCTTAACATCGTATGTTAAAGATGTTTAAAAAAATACTAGAGAAAAGTATTTAATTCTGAGATTTAGACTTTTCTTAATTGCATGGTAAAAGGGTTCTCTAAAAAAAATTATATATTTATATGTACCTTTTCATTAAGAAAGTCAATTAAATTTTCCACATAACTTTTCATGCCTTTATAGAATTTATAATTTAGAGCTGGATCTGATGAACTCTCTAGGTGCTGGATCGTATTCTTTGAGCTCTTGACATCTTGTATGTATTTTTCATATTCCCTCAGGTGTGAGCGATGAGTTTCCTGTAGTAATGTTAGTCTGAATAAATAAAATAAAAATTGCTTTATTTTTCAAACTTTTTTCACCTGAAGGAGTCTAACAGCAGTGTTTTCAAAGACCACCAAGAACACTGACAAACACATAAATCTGAGTTTATCAGATGTGCTAAGCAAAGGAGAATGTCAATAAAAGAAGTCTCGAAGGGGAAAAGCAGGAAAGGGCACATATAGGTTTTTAGCGGCTAGAGTTATTTGAATAGTAGAAGGTAAAAAGTGTGGTTTTAGGTCAGAATTGAGCAGAATTTATAAACTAGGTGAACTGCAAGAATAATCAATGACCTTTTATATAAAATACAGGAGTCCATGTGGAGTTACTGCTCAACCAATGTGTGCTTTTCTTGGAATCCAGGTATCTAAATGAGCTGGTATTAAAACCATTTGAGAGGTTATAGTTTGGTACAATTGATCTATTTTGTGATTCATAATAGCTTTTGTTTTGTCAATAGAATTTGATGTTCCTTGAGGCACTTTGCTGCTGCTCTGTTGCATTTCCCTATCTGCTCTCTGTTAAAGTTAGACAGCCACTTTCTGTCAGCTCTTGTGAATATCACATGTATCGACTGATGCTATGATATATGAAAAAACTGTGAAATACAGTTCAATGAATGCTTATCTTTTAAAATTCAATTACCCTTCATAAAAACATACCAATAGAGGAATAAGAAACTCCTATTATTTCTTTAAAAACTCCTGGAATGAGTGTAATACCTGACTCTGAATGAATGCTTTACAATTAGAGAATTACATATGAATTAACATACATAGTATGTGAACTAGAATCAGACTTTATTTCTAATTCAACTCTTCCTGCTAACTTGCTATATAATTCAAACTGTTTGGCATTTATTTAGGGTAAATATCCTCTCTCCAAATTTTCCTTCATTTGTCTTTCAAAGTCTACGAGAAAGTTAAAAAATAAATCAAGATTGGCTTGGTGCCTGTAGCTCAGTTGTTAGGGTGCTGGCCACACATACTGAGGCTGGCAAGTTTGAATCCAGCCCAAGCCTGCTAAAACGACGACAACAACAACAAAAATAGCCGGGCATTGTGGCAGGCGCCTGTAGTCCCAGCTACTTGGGAGGCTGAGGCAAGAGAATCGCTTAAGCCCAAGAGTTTGAGATTGCTGTGAGCTGTGATGCCACAGCACTCTACTGAGGGTGACAAAGCGAGACTCAAATCAAGATAATAATGTATAACAAGCATTATTAAAATGTCTTAATTGAGTGGAATATTATTGGCCATAGCAGTAAAGTTAAAAGAATGTATTATGTGGAAAAAGCAAGGTATAAAACAGGGTACATGGTGTACTCCTTTTTTGTGTGTAAAAATAGGGCAATACCTAAATATGTATTTGCATGTGTAGACAGAGCACTTCCGGAAGTAAATTTAGAAAACCAGGAGCAATAGTTTCCTCAAGGGAAAGTAACTTCCTTTTCTTTGTATAAACTTTGTACTACCTGAATTTTTTTTGAACTATAAGAGCGTATTTTCGTTATAAAATAAAAAACAAAAACTAGTTAACCAAAAGATCAAATACAATAAAGTTAACAGTTGCCTAAATAAAATAAAATATTAATCTAAGTCAGTGATCTAGTGCCTTTTTTCTGTTCTATCTTTCATGCAAGATAATTCTCTTAAATAAAATTGTAGAACCCACTTTATAGGCTCTGGGTTATATGCACTTCTAGATGCAATAGCTGTAATTCTAGCTGTCTTCTGCTAACTAAGGAAAGCATTATCAGAATGTCAGTAAATGATAATAAAGCCATTACAGAAATAATCTTCAATCTGTTAAAATCTCACCATTAAACGTCACTATGGAAAACATTGATCTAACAGGAGTTGGCAAAACTTTTTTTTGGTAAAAGGCTGGACAGTAAATATTTTAGACTTTGAGGACTAGATAGCTGCTGATGGAACTACTCAGCTTTATGTTGTTGCAGCATGAAGACAGCCACAGATAACACATGTTAAACATACAAGAATGGCTGTGGTCCATTAAAATGTTATTTACCAAGGCCCGGCACAGTGACTCATGGCTGTAATTCTAACACTCTGGGAGGCCAAGATGGGTGGACTGCTTTGCTCAGGAGTTTGAGACCAACCTGAGGCAAGAGAAGACCCTGTCTCTAAAAGCAGCCAGACA
>CAUYRH010110587.1:0-13968 GCA_963574655.1 Perodicticus potto | reverse complement strand
TTCATTAAACTATTTAACATAGCCTTCATGGCCTTTAAATCACTATATGAAGACATTTATATTCTACTTTTAGTAATTTTCACTTGTACCCTTGTAAGATGCACCATAAGTGTGATCCCACCAATCACCCTCCCTCCACCTTTCCTCCCCCCACCCCTCCCCTCCCTTGCCCCTCCCCCATTTCCTGTGCTATAACTTGGTTTTAGCCTTCATATGAAAGCTATAGATTAGCTTCATAGTAGGGCTGAGTACATTGGATACTTTTTCTTCCATTCTTGAGATACTTTGCTAAGAAGAATATGTTCCACTTTTAAAACATGCATTCAAAACTGGTCTGCGAAGAATTTTAAATATGATACAATTTTCTAAAGTGTATTTGTTATGACTAGTTTTGTCTGCAACATTATTATTGCCAAATCAGAGAAACAAATATCTATTTTTAGGTTGGCCGCTAAACTATTAAACCAAGAAAACATTATTAACATATTAATGTCAAGTTGCAATATGTGGACTTTTGGTTGTATGCATTTGTATTTTAAACTTTTATCTGCTTATGTAATTGTATAAAGTATGTAAGTTTAAAGAATTTAAATTTGCGGTTATTTAGCAGGCATTATGATCATAGTACTTTAAATCAACATTGAATATCTCCAATGAACTTTTTATTGTTATTAAATGTAATTCTTAATTTAGTTTGACAAATGCTGGTATTGATTGCAAAAAATAAAGAGAAATGTGGCTTCATAAAGATGCAGAAAAATATTGGGTAGAAACTTATGTGGGGGGCATTTTTGTGAATACAAAAATGTAACAGCCAGATCCATTCCTATGATACTATTTGTTATCCCATTTTCAGGAGTGCTGCCAGTGGACAGCCTTCTGCTCCAAGCCCCACCCGACATTTGATGACTTATCAAAGGTCGTATCCTTCTGTTTGGAGCCACCATCCAATGACTGGATAAGAAAGAAGCGTAATGTCCATAGAACAACTGTGATGGGCCTTTTCATGCCCAGATTCCCTGTGGATTCCTCTGAATCAGCGGTATTTGCATATCAGCTGCGTTCTCTGCCTAATCCTGCTTCCTTCACTTTTTTTCCATAAGTATTGAACCCCAAAGACATTGCCTAAGAAATGTCCTGACCCCTGAAATCCATTTATTTTCCTCTTACTAGAGAACCCATACTGTAACAGCATCTATTTCAAACTTTTCATTTTGTAAAAACTAATTACCAGAAGTTGGTCTGTGATTGATTTTCATTTCACTTCCATTGCGCCTGTACACCTCCTTGGCAGTGGTGCCACTGAGAAGCTAACAAGCCCACAAGGTAAAAGAACCCAGTGACCGATTAATCCATGAACTAAAGCAAGTCTCTCTGGAGCAAAAAGAATTGTTTAAAATCATTCTTTAATTAGGAAAGAGCCTGATTGTGCCATCCAGAAGTTCAAAGTTTCTGAAATAAGGAAAAAGTATACTAAAAAGTACCAAACTTCTTTTTCATCCCCAAAGTTACTAAGATGTGATATTAAAAAGTTTAAGTCATTATTCAAGATAGTCTGGTTTCCTTTTTACTCAATCCAAAAATCCAAGGAAAATACAGTTGCATCTAGAAAAGAATATAAATGCTAGTGACATTTTAGTAGTGATTGTTTCTCTGAGTTTATTTTGGAAAAATAAAGACTCTCTACAGTGTTTTACACAAATTACACCATAATCAGATGGGGAACATGATTCAAGTACAGATTCCCAGATCCTATCTGAGACCTACAGAATCCTATTTTCTGCAGTGACCCAAGGATGTGCTCTTTTGTGCTAAGAGTATTTTATGTGTGTGTGTTTGTGTAAACTGGCAAGTAGGTGATACTGATGTTCTTTAAAGTTGGAACATGACTATTAGAGATGATACTAAGAGGAGAAGAACAGCATCTATATGAAATTGTTTCGCATCTAGGATACAAGATGAAAAATACTAAAATGTCTAGCTTGTAAAATGAAAAAAATATATATATATATAAGTGGCAAATTATATGAGAAGGTAAAATATAGTATATCTCTTGGTTTCAGCTGTGTGTTCAAATATTTACAGTCTGGGTTCTAATTTGGAGCTCTGATGTTGCGGTGCTATTCTTTTTTTACAGTTATTTGCATTCTTATGTCACTGAAATTCAAAAAGCAATCTGGAAAGAATATAGATAAGACATATGTACATTCTCTCTCTCTCCCTCTCTAGTAAATATTAAACATAGTATTACTCATATAATTCAGCAATTCTACATCTAGGTATAAACCCCCAAATAATAAAAACATAGACCCAGATATTGTACATAAAGGTCCACAGCAGTGTTATTCATAACAGTCCCAACGTAGAAACAATCCAAATGTCCATCAACTGGTGAAGAATAAACAGGTGTATAAACTGCAGCATATCCATGCCATCAAGCATTCTTTGGCAGTAAAACAGATGGAAGAACTGATACAAACACCAATTTTGAGGAACCTTGAAAACTTTTGGCCAGTGAAAGAAGGCAGTCATGAGAACTACATATTATAAGATTCATTTATATGAAATTTCTATAATAAGCACATATTACAGAGACTAAAAGTAGCTTAGGAGCTTCTCAGTGCTGGAAGGGGTTTGAGGATGGAGAAAGGAGTATGTTTTATTGTTTTTCAGATGATGAAAATATTTTAAAATTAATTATGGTGATGATTTTATGATTATGAGAATAAACTAAAACCATTGAATTATACACATAAATGTATGTTTTACACATAAATGTATGAATTGTATGGCATATGAATTATATCTCAATTAAACTATTAAAAAACATAAATGTGTGTGCATGCATAATTATACATTCAAAAGTCAATTAATATAAATATTGATGAAGGGCCACATTTAAGAGGAAAATTTTAATTTACCATTTGCATAATATTTTACTCTTTTCATCATAATCAGGCTGGAATTACTCCTCATCCCTCTATGGGGCCCATGAGAAACACCGCAGAGCATGGCTGTAGTTAGCGTACAACTGTATGTCACAGCGTTATAGTTTTACATTGCCACAGAACACGGTTGTAGTTAGCATGCAACTGTATGTCATAGTGTTATGGTTTTACATTGGCAGGGTTTTAAATTGCTATGTATGTATGTGTATAAACATGCTTAAATACGGACATATATATTTAGTATTAATGATTATTAAGTTAATTAGAAATGACATCCATACAATTTATACAATGATTTATGAAATAAATATATTTATACCTTTTAGGAAACATCTTTCTGCTGTTCTTATTCAGATGAGAGTATCAAGCAAAAGTGTATAAAGAAAAAGGCTGAGCTAAATTTCTTAGTGAGACCAGAATTATGCTCAATTCTGTTGTTTCATATTTAGATTTGGAAAATTTTATTTTACAAAGACATTCTGATTTTTACGAAGAGGTTTATTCAATCTGGATAAATATTTTTCTCAGTTAAATTGAATGAAGAATTTTGTGATTTCAGTCTTTAATCTCTCTAAAATTTGCCCACCTTTGACATGGTCATATATATGAATTATAACAATATGTAGTCTTTGTTCATAGAGCCTGTACAAGTTAATAAACACAATATGAATTTACCTTATGAATTCTAATACTTAATTTTACTTAAGTATTAATTCTAATACTTAATTCTAATACTTAATTTATAGTGACAGCTATAGTTGTTTAAAAAGCTGCAAAAAGCTTTACAAACAAAAAACAATACAAATACTTAGAAATATTTGTGGTGTTCGCCTTACTTTAGTTATCTCAGAGATGAAGCGATTATGGAATTGAGAGGCTAACTTAGGTGAAACATGCTTCTTACATTATGTTTTCAGATACATATGCACACATGTGTGTAAGTATATGCACCCCTCACATGTTTATGTATGTGTATACATGATGATCTGAGAATTTCTCTAATTAAAAGTTTACTTTTAACAACTTTATCAGTAAAGCAAGTTCTTCCTACTATTGATGCGCAAAAGAAGCTTCCATGCCATCTGTTAGAATTTTATAGGCAATTTGAATGGTTTCCCTCACATTCCTGGTGAAATATTTTAACCACCTTCATAATGTTCATCTTAGAACTCACGGCACAGTGATGCCCAAATAAGAAGTACTTTGATTTCAAACTGCTGCCTATGGTTCCAAGTGTCATTTCTTGTGCCAGATCATTGGGGCTCACGTTTAGAACCACTGCTTGTTTTTCTACCCATAATGTGGAGATCTACCCATAATGCGGCGATTGCTGTATCTCCAAGTCAGCAAACTCATGGATCTCCCCCTTCTTACCTCCCTCAGAATAACTTCGAATGATGACAGCCTACTTCTTTGAGATGCTCCCAAAGCCCTGAGGCTGCTCAAAGACCCCTTGACTTTGTGGCTAATTCCTATGCAGGCCATATTTATGTACAAATAGTATTATAATAGTTTTTTTGAAGTAGATTCTTGTTAAAAATGATGAAACACATTGTTAACATTCATTGTTCACGCTATGAATTCCATTTTGCATTTAGATGGGCAATGTAGAAAATCTAGAAAGTAAGTAAAGATAAAACAGCCATCACTATGATAGTTTAATTTTAATACATGTGTTAGTTTCTTTTTTCCTCTTGACATTTTCTGAACACCACTCCACATACTCCATTGTAGTTGCCTTTCCCATTTTTTTCTCTTTTCTTTTTTTTAAGAGACAGAAGTCTCACTCCATCACCGAGGCTGGACACGCAACCTTCCCATCTGAACCCCCAGAGTATCTAGAACTATGGGCACAAGGCACAGCATCTACTTTAGGGATCATTGGCACACATAGTCTGAGAACAAATAACATGTAAAAACACTGTGGGCTCAGGAACACAATGCATGCATTTTAGTTCATGTTTGATCTGATTTTTTAAACCAAAGCTATTTAGAATTCCCCCTTGAGGAAAACATTTTTATTGGGAGAATATTTATATCATGTGGAGAGTGCTACTTGTTCACGCTATTGTCAGCTGAATTTCAGCAGCAGAAAAGCCGTGAAGTTTTTCACATGAGTGACCTTTTACATTTTCATTGAGACTGAAAATATGAAACAAGAATACTGAGTACTTGAATACTATTTTTTTTTTAGTGTGGTTTCTTCATTTTATAATTCAAAATAAAATTGCAGAGGTAAATATATGCCATGCTAAATCAGTTACTTAACCTATTATTTGTGAAATGTACCCAGCTCACTGGTAATTGTTTTACATGTTTATTCCATATTCATTCAGTGGAAATTGTTTGGCTAGAAAATATTCTTAAGAGCTTTATTCATCTTCTAAGTTTTATATTCTCAAAGTGTTGTCTTGATTTTCAAAGTTTTTTAATACTGGTATAAGGGAACTAATAGGTTGGGTGGAGCATAGTGTAGTGATTAAAACAAAAATTAGAATGCCAGAAAGTCAAGGCTCAAATCCTTCCTCCATCAATTTTAATTGTGTAACTGTGGACAGGTTAATTCACTCAATCAATATTTGTTTCCTCATGTGTAAAATATACATAATAAGATAGGTTTTGAATAATAAGTGAGTTACTAAGGCTTACTTAAGCCCTTAGTGAAGTGCTTGGCTTATAGCGCTGATTTTCAACCCATGTTCCATGGCACTCTGGTACATCATGACAGGGTCTTAGGCATACTGCAAAAAATTTTAAAGAACATTAATTAAATCATTTCCAAAAGAAGTTCAAATTGCAGTAAATACATTCTTTTCTTTCTTTTTTTTAATCAACATAACTTAAGTGTGCTGAGGAAGTTTAACTACAGGTTCAAGTGTGCTGTGAGATAAAAAAGGTTGAAAAATACTGGTTTACAGTAAGGACTGGGGCCACCACTTTGAATAGCACCAGAGGTACCATTCATAACAACGTCTATGACTTGTCATGACTTGTGCTGTCTGCATCATAGGATAATACGGGTATGATGCTCTTTGTAGGTGCCTTTCACAGCAGTGCTGGTAATCTTAAGGAAAGTATAGCTTTTATATTATGATTCATGCTAGGATAACAATACGTCCCCATCTACTAAGGACAGTATTGTTTCGTACCTGTCATCTGTATGTTATGGGTACCACTTTTCTCTCAGTATTCCTATTTGTGCAATAAAATACCTGGTCAAGGTTCATATCCATGAAAGTGAAACTTACTGGTATATTTCTTGAGCTTAAATGAATGGCATTTTTCATTTACTCACATCTGAAGGTCCATCACATCAGACTATATTAAATAATCTATGCTGCCTATTCATCAATATAGTTTTTCCAATACAAGACGATGGATTTAGTTCAGAAAAAAATTAGCCTTTTTTTCATTGTGGTTTTGTTTGTCTAATAATTTCTTTTATTAATTATTCAACTCTGCACAAACAGTATTTTGGCATGGTTTCTCAATGGTGTTACTGCCTGGAGTTTTATTTATTCACAGAAGTCTTTAGTTTGTCTTAATGTGTTTTAGTCTACTGTGGAATATGATTCACTTGATTTGCTTTGTTTTCAAGACAGTCTCAGAACAGTCTACAATATTTTACCATTGATTTCCATGTTGATTTCCAGCTCTGTAGAAAATTAAATTTGCATATAAAGTTAGACCACAGGAGAGGAGGGTTGGATGTGCCTAAA
Source organism: Perodicticus potto (assembly GCA_963574655.1). Lineage (NCBI taxonomy): Eukaryota > Metazoa > Chordata > Mammalia > Primates > Lorisidae > Perodicticus > Perodicticus potto. The sequence goes on along the minus strand of CAUYRH010110587.1, from coordinate 7,301 downwards.
AGGGTCTGTTGAAATAAGACACTACCTTTTCCTAATATGCTAAAGTGACAGAAAAATGGCATTTTCCAGCTTTGAAAATGGACTTTCTTCTGTGGATATTGATTTATTACATTAAGTGTTATGCTTATAATTGTTATTCACAACTCTTGAATAATATTTGATAGTTACTCTTTATTATGAAGGAGTTATAAGTGATAGTAAGAAATAGCAGAAGAATTTATCATTTTTTATCAGCAAGAACATCTATTTTGTCATTAACAATATTCAAAGTATTCAGAATCTTTACATTGTTTTCCAAGGGTGCAATTAAAAAAACTGGGAGCCTTTTTTCTTTTGAATGACACGTAGGTGTATGTGTATATATACAGAGTGTCCATAAAGTTCATATGCAATTTAAAATGGACAACCATGCATATAGATACAAGCTATTGTAAATAAGATTTCTTTACTGGTTTTTTTTTTCAGATTATTGATTCATTGTTGTTGGCATACAGATACACTACTAATTTGTGTATGTTGATTTTATATGTTGATTTTGTAAATCAGTTCTATAGTTAAGAGTTTTTTGGTGGTGTCTATTTGGTTTTCTGTAAATAAAGGAGTGTATTATTTGCAGATAGGATAATTTGATTTCTTCTTTCTCAGTGTAGTAGTCATTTTTTTGCTTATATAATTGATGTAACTAAGATTTCCAGTTCTACATTGACTATAAGTGGTGAAAGTGGGCCTCCTTCTCTTTTTCCACATCATAGAGGAAAAGCTTTCAGTCTTTTTCCTATTCAGTATTAGGGTATCTGTTGATGTGTCATATATGACCTTTAGCAAGTTGAGATATGTTCCTTCTTTACCTGGTTTGTTGAGAGTTTTTACCTTGATGGAATGTTGAATTTAATTGAATAATTTTTTTGGTGTCTATTGAAGTGAACATATGATTGTTGTCCTTTATTCTATTGATGTGATGTATCACGTTTATTGATTTGTGTTATGCTGAACCACACTTGCATGATTAGGATGTTGAATTTGGTGTGCTAATATTTTGTTGAGGACTTTTTCATCTATGTCCATTCAAGATTTGACCTGTAGTATTCATTTTTGTGGTGCATTTGTCTGATTCTGGTAGAACAGTAACACTGTACTGATAGAATGAGTGTAGGAGTACTTCCTTATCTTGGATTTTTTAAAAATAGTTTGAGTAAGATTGGTATTAGTTCTCCTTTCTTTTTTTTTTTTTTTTTGAGGCAGAGCCTCAAGCTGTCACCCTGGATAGAGAGCTGTGACATCACAGCTCACAGCTACCTCCAATTCCTGGGCTCAAGTGAGTCTCCTGCCTCTGCCTCCCAAGTAGCTGGGACTACAGGTGCCCGCCACAAAGCCCAGCCATTTTGTGGTTGCAGCCATCATTGTTGTTTGGCGGGTGGGTTGGATTCGAACCCGCCAACTCAGGTATACGTGGCTGGCGCCTTAGCCTGTTGAGCCACAGGACCGAGCCACTTCTTCTTTAATATTGGTAGATTTAGCAGTAAAGTCTAGGAATAAATTTAACCAATGGAGAGAAAAATTTCTATGACGGAAACTACAAAATAATGACAAAATAAATTGAAGAGGGCATACAAGAATATGGAAAGATATCTCATGTTTATGAATTGGAATAATCAATGTTGTTAAAAATGTCCATACTACAGATACTATGCTATGTCTATTAAAAACTGATTATATGATTCATAGAATAAAAACCCTAAAATTTATGTGGAAACACAAAATATCCAGAGTAGCCAAAGACATCTTAAACAAACAGAAAAAAAATGAAATGTTTCATATTACCTGACTTCAAATTATACTACAAAGCTATAGTTATCAAAACATCATGGCACTAGGGTAAAGATATACTCATAAACCAATGGAACAGAATAGAGAACATAGAAAAAAAATCCATCCACTTGTAGTTAACTAATTTTTAACAAAGTTACCATGAACAAACATTTGAGAAAGGATAGTTTCTAAAATAAATGATTCTAAGAAAACTGAATATCCATATGCAGAAATATGAAACCTTGAATTTTATCTCTTACCATATACAAAAATTGAATCAAAATTGATGAAAGACTTTAAGACCCTAAACTATGAAACTACTAGAACAAAAAATTGAGGACATTCTTCAACATTGGCAGCACCAAGGCATAGCACAACACCCATTTTTTCCTTTTCCTTAGGAAAGCAGGAATTCAAACTACCTAATACTTCCTTTAATTCAATTACTCTTTTAATACAAACAAGTTAATTGTTTAGACAATGAGGACTTTAAAATCTATCTTTTTAATTTAAAGGATCCATCTTTTGGTCATTAATTTTCAGTGATGGACTTATGCCAAAACCACTTAATCTAATAGTTTCTTTAGAAAAGAAATAATCCCTTAGATCAGTGGTTCTGAATCTTCCTAATGCCTCCTTATGCCGCGACCCTTTAATACAGTTCCTCATGTTGTGGTGACCCCCACTCATAAAATTATTTTCATTGCTACTTCACAACTATAATTTTGCTATTGTCATGAATTGCAATGTAAATATATGATATGCAGGATGTATTTTCTTTGTTACAAAGGGGTCACGACACACAGATTGAGAACTGCTGCCTTACATCAACCAATTCTCCCAGAAATAGGCTAAGATATAGAGGACAGAAGTCCCTAATGAATGAATCTTGCTATAACAAACCCTCCTGAGAGCTTTCTGTGTTCATAGCAGCAACAAGAAAATCTTGGTTTCCCAGCCATCCTATTGCTGGCCCCAAAATGTAAGCCTGACAATTTGCATCCTCTCGATGCTGAACAAGAAGAGGGACTTATAAGTGGTCACAAAACAAGCTGTTAAGGGCATAAAGTTGAAAGGAAACTTTTATGTAGTATCTCTCTTTATGACAGATGAGGGAGATAACATTTTACTCCAAAATATGACTCCCTAGTGTAAAGAATATCTTGAATTTAAGGCCATTCAAGGTCAAGAAACGCTGGAGGAAGCTTTCCCTTCTCTGCACAAATTGGATTAGCAGGTGAGAGGATCAAAGGGGACAACTGACTCCCTTTCTCCTCACCTATTATCTCAAAATGTTTCAGGAAGGAGGATTGGAAATGTAGGTAGGTCTGGTCCAAATCATTTGGGTCATAAATACCTGCCTCCAAATTAATTGTGAAGTCAGTCTATTTCTCTGCCATCCTCTCTAGAAGCCTTTCTATCAATTGTTTATGCCCTATATTTCTCAATTTCCTCCTCCCCTCTAAAAGCCCTGTATAAAGATATCTGAACTCCTTTGGAAATAAATTTTCTCTTACTAATCTGCCTTAACTGTGAGATGAGTTTTCAGCAAACCTTTTGGAGAGAGAGCGAGTTTCCCCTCACCCCTACACAGAACAACACAGAAAGGCAGAATATACTATCTTGGGGAGGAAGCAAGCCAAAAAACATGAATTTTTATAACAAAATACCAAAAGTTGCTGCATTAAGACTAATTACATAAAACCCTTTTCTCCCATCAGTTAAAATAAGTGATTTATTTACCATACACTGAACTGGATTATGCAAAGAGTGAGGCTAGTAAGAACTATTTATGCCATCTGATAATGTTTTTGGGTTTTTCCTATTGCAGCTTTTCAGAAAAATAGAGTAGCTTCATACTATAGAGAACAAAGCCCTTTCTGTCCTAAAGTTTTGATGAGGGTGGTCCCATAGCTCAGTGTGTAGTGCACGAGGCACATAAACCAGGATTGGTGGCAGTTTTGATCCCAGCCCAGGCCTGCTAAATCAACAATGATAACTGCAACAACAACAACAACAAAAAATAGCTGGGCATTGTGGAAGATGCCTGTAGTCTCAGCTACTTGGGAGACTGAGGCAAGAGAATCACTTAAGCCCAAGAGTCTGAGGTTGCAGTGACCTATGTCACAGCACTCTATCAATGGTAACAGCTTGAAAGTCTGTCTCAAAAAAAAAGTTTTGATGAAAAAAATTTCTGTCATAGGGCAAATTAATTAATTGGAGAAAAGAGAATGCAAATCAATTGTTAAAGATTATATATGGGAGGTTTTAGAATGAAAACCTAGGAAAACAGGTTTGGAAAGAAGAAGAGGAAATATCTAGCAAAAAGTGGTCTTGCAAGGCAGATACAGCCTCACAGTTAGTAGTTTTCAGGGAGACTAGGTAATAAATGAGAAGGGTAAGAGAAAGGGGCTTCAAGGGGAATGAGGGAAAAGGTTGGCCTGCTGCATAAAAAAGTCTGCAGGGCCCACTGAAACATGAGAACCCAGTGATCAGAACTTAGCAATTCTCACCACCAAAAGGAAAAGAATGCGGGTATGAGATAACATGGGTAATAAATGAACAATTGAAAAGGGCAAGGGTACCTGAAGGCATAGGCAGACCAATGAAAGAATTACAAACAATTTCAAATGGAGAGAAAGAAGATATTTATATCTCTATGCTGCCCTGTGTGTATGTGTGTGTGTCTCTTCTTACTCCTGACAGGGACCCACTTCCAACTCTTGTTATTTTTAAGAAAAAGAGAAAGCTTAGAACACTTACAACTGTCTAAGCATTCTCTTTGCTCCCTTGAATAAAACTTCTCTTTGTTATACTAAAGCCTGTGCAAAGTTACTTTTGCTTTCTGGTCAGACTGCCTGTGCTACTCCAGTTTTACTTTCAGGTTTGGCACACTTTCATTCTCTCTTCCTGCCATACATCAATTGAACTTTGTAGTTTAGCTAAGTAATCAAGCCAGGCCCTACGGGTTCAGGAAACCAGGACCCTCAACTCTCAGTAAATATTTCCTTTTAACCCTTTAAAGATGTAGGACTCTCAGTTAATTCTTTTTTTTTTTTTTAAAGATCAGGTAGAGAATCTTTATTACCCTTTTTTTTTTTAAAGATCAGGTAGAGATTCTTTCCTATAGTAATAAAGATTCTCTAAAGATGTAAATCCCCCCCCTACAAAAGACAGCTTTGTAGCAGCTATCTCAAAATATGCCAAATAAGTGCATTTTGGGGTAAGCCCTTTTGATTTTGGGGGATGGGGGAGCTGACCAGTGAATTGTAGCTATCAAGGTTTCAGTTGATTTTAGAGGCCTTGTTTTCCACAATTTGGTGGTCATATCTAATGTATGGCATACTAAAAGCAAAAACAGGGAAAAAAAAAGCAATCACACAATCAATATATTGTCGAGATCTCTAAGTACAAGAAGTTATAGACAGCTGACAATAAACTTTAACATTCAGCTATTAGAATCAAAAACAAAACCTGGACCTGCTGGTAAGAACAGCTTCTTACATGGAAATGGAATCCAAACTGCTGCTCTTTGTCATGGAAGCAGGAGACTCTCCTCCCTTCTTGGAAGTAAGTAAAACTCCTTAGAGGAGTTTCCTAGTAAAATAAACCTTGGCTCTCAAACTAAAAATTTTGAAAGACCAAGGAACGTTGGGAGAGAGTCATCCACTATTTGGCTTCAGCAGAAGTTGGAATTGAGCAGAGGGTAGAATAAGTATGTCACTGTACCGTAGTCCAGATGAGAGAAGGCACTACCCGTCAGCAGGGGCTCTATCTAGGGGGTTTCTTCATGGTCACCATTTGTTGACCCTAATACATAGCTGAGGCAAAAATCTCAGGGTGGTCAAGGGGAAAAGGGTGGACAGGCAAAAATGGTTCCATTCTTATGAGGCTGTAGAAATACATATTTTGCATAGCATAAGGGGAATATTAAAAGATAAAAATGGAGTGAAAGATGAATCAATTATGTACACTTTCCTGGGTAAGTAGAAGAATGCTTATTCTGTGTGTCTTAAGTTGTTACCTGTAAAGATAAACTTGGCATGTCGTTATTCAAATAGAATCAAACAAATTTAGTTTTAGGTGCTAGACACAGTTACAATCTGCATGTCCTTCTTTATGGGAGTTCATCAAGCAATTCCTGTAATGAATGATCTGTGTGTGACCAGTTCCTCACAGATTCCTGAGGTTTTTACCTCTCCTTTTGCATAAGAAGTTGGGGGGTGGCCCTGATATTTTGATTTTCCTTTTGCAATAGTACGGTGTGATGTTTTCATAGATGTATAGAATGTGTAATAATCAAATTAGGGTAATCAGCATTAAAAAAATGAAATCCTGTCATTTGCAGCACCATTGGCAAGACCAGAGGATATTGTGTTACGGGAAAGAAGTCAGCCAGGCACAGAAAGACAAATACCACATGGTTTCACTCATATGTGAAATCTGAAGTAGTGGATCTCATAAAAACAGGGAAAATAAGTGTGGATATTAGAGGTGAGGAAGAGGGGGCAGAGAGACAAGGAGAGGTTGGACAACGGGTAAACAAAGTCCAAGTTTGGAGGAAGAAGTTCTGGTGTTTCATTGCACAGTGGGGTGGCTAGGGTTAACAGTAATATATTGCATATTTCAAAATAGCTAGAAGAAAGGAGTTGTAATGTTCTCAACCTCCAAAGCAATAAAAAATGTCTTAGGTGAGGAGAATCATTGTTTTCATTCCTGTTCTTCTTTCTAACTGGACTCTTTCCTGTCAAATTCCTTACCATTCTTCTTTCAGCTTTTAAAATTCCAATCCCATGAAAAGTTTTCTGGGTCTTATTTCCGTCAAACAAGCATTTTCCCACATTTCTACTTCCAAATAACATCTTCTTCCTCTAAGCTACCATTTGAGGGTCCTATCACTTTATGTTGTGCTTTTGAATTATATGCACATATTTCCCTACTACATGGTAAGAATCTTACAGAAGAAATGATGTCTTAAGCCTCTTTAAATTGAACACCATGCTTGATAAATTCTAGGAGCCTAATAAATGCATAAGCATAAGTAAATCTACAAAACCAAGAAGTTAATGTATTTATAATTAGATGAAAATGTTCTCTAATATTGTTATGTTGTGACACGAGAGAGTGGTAAACCTAAGTAATAGAAGATAAAGTGATAAATGAAACAAGTATTGAATTTGGCAACTTAAACTTTCCATAAGAACCTAGGAGACTTCATACAGGATTAGTTTGAGTGTGCTGAAAATATCCAATGCTATTTAAGCAATATTTAAAATTCAAGTATTTACTTTCTTCTATGAAAAGCTCTCCTGTGTTATGTTATAAATAGAAATAATGTATTGCAGATGCAGTTATTAAGATGGAGCCCAGTATGATGTCAAAGGCATCAAGATATTTTTGGCAACTAAACATCTGTAGATATCTCTCCTCACCTGGAGCTGTACTCATTCATTAGCCTCTACACAGATGGTTTTTGAAAAGCGAGGAACATT
>CAUYRH010110586.1:0-30266 GCA_963574655.1 Perodicticus potto | reverse complement strand
ACGTACATACTAGGAAACTGTTTCTTGAAATCCCCAAATCTAATAAACTGTAGTCTAAAGAGAAAATAGGTAGTAATTTTTCAAAAATATTTAAAATGAGAATTAACAGTTGTTTCAAATCAAGGTAATTGAAGTATTTATTTGTTTTTGACTTTTTGATCAAGTCAAGAGGTTATGAATAATGCTATTTACTCATTTTGTTTTTGTTAAGTTACTTTTTGAACTATGATGACTAGCAAATCAGAGAATAGGTCATGCTACCTAATTTAACATTCTGGCTAATAAAAGCTTTAGAACCTCTGTAAGTTGATCACCAGAGAGGCCATAACAATCTGGTCAATATACAGAGGTGGTCAACCTGAGGAACGAGGCCTGCTGTACTGATGCGCACATGTGGTGCATGTCCAATCTACGAAAATTCGGTCAACTGAAAGGCGGTCAGTGCAGGAGGTGTCAGCTATGGAGGCTCTGCCGTATATGTACCTCTCTCCCTCTCCCTTACACATACACGCACAGTACCGCAGACAACAAGAATAATCACCATTACCGTGACATATGTTAGATTTGAAAGTTCTGCTTAATCATGCATTTCTCCTTTCAGAGTTCTAAAACAATTGAGAAATAGAGACAGGTATTATATATGGATCCATTATCAATTTTATTACTGTTAAAGTTAGAGTGGAAAACAAAACTTGCATGAGAGACCAAGCCCTGCCCCTCTGACCTGAGCTAGTCTCCGTGGGCGTGGAGAGCCCGGATCCTACGAAGTTCCTTTCTCGGCTGGATTGGGGCAGGTGCAGCAAGCCCACTCCCCGGGGAAGCACAGATAGGCCTGCTTCACACTGGCAATCTCCAAGGAGTAACTTCCTGGAACTTGGGCTCCAGGTGAAGTGTGCCTTTGCCTAGGTACCTCCCAGTTAAGTCACTCCTCTAGAGGAGGAGAATGATGAGCAAAAGGGACCTTTTAACCTCAGTCCTTTCAAAAGAGACAAATTTCTTTCAAGAACAAGCACAGAAATCTGGAGGAATCAGAGTTTCTCTTCTACGTCTTTAACTCCAAAAAGCATTCTTGGTCTGTTTTAAATTTAAGTCATCAATAAAAATTGTTGCAGGCCCAGTAAGAGGCTGTTAGTGAAGAGAGTATGTTACAGGTCTGCCTCTGCAGGGTGCTTCTTGGTTGGCTGAGAAGAAAACAGGGCTGGCTCCCAAACAGTCCTGCAGGCTGGAGTCTGTGCTACCAGCACGACTGTGTGGCCTGCCTCCTGCTTAGGAGACGTCTCCCGCCTCTTCTTAGAGACTACCTGTACTCAGTCTGCAAAACCTAGTTCTAGAAGAAGCCTTGCTTGAAGTTTTCCAGAAATTTCATGAAATTCCCAGTGCACCCCCACCCCCCATGCATTTCCATACAGCCTCCTTTCTTCTTCCACTCCCATCCTTCCAAGAACATTTACTCAGTTCTCAGCTCATGCTGGGCGTGAGTGCGATAGACACCAGGAGTCTATTGTTGAACACAGGGTCACAGGGTCTGCCTTGCCTTTTCTTTTTTTTTTTTTTTAGACAGTCTCACTACGTTGCCCTTGGTAGAGTGCTGTAGTATAACAGCTCGCAGCAACCTTAAACTCTTGGGCTTAAGCAATGTTCTTGCCTCAGCCACCCAAGTAGCTGCGACTACAGGCACCCGCCACAATGCCCGGCTAATTTTGGGTTGCAGCTGTCACTGTTGTTTAGCTGGCCCTGGCTGGGCTCAAACCTGCCAGCCTCAGTGTATGTGGCCAGCGCTGAACCTGCCCTGCCTTTTTTGTGAAGCAGGGGGGACAATGACCAGAGATAAAGCATGCTGTGTGTGGGACAGCACCAAAAGCTATGAGAACAAACAGCCAGGGTCCTGGTCTGGCAGAAGGGAAGTGGACTGGCTGTCTCCCTCCCCTGCCATCACATACGTTTCTCGTATGGTAGAGATCTGGTCCTGTCTTTACTGCCAAGCACCACGGAAGGCCTAGAGTTGGTGCTCAAGAACATTTTATGAAATGTACAGAACATATATTCAGAGAGCCTTTCATACTGTAGAATTTCAACATGGAAGAGACAGACTGAGGCAGATCCCACTCTGTGAATGATTTTCAATGCTGTGCTAAAGAGTTTGGATCATGGAGGCCTCTGAAAGCAGTGTGATTTGCAGACAGGTCATTTTAAAAAACTACGTTAGCCTCTTTATTTAAAAAACACAAAGGGAGAGGGGAGTGATTGTTTCTACGGCCAAGCATCTGAATTCCTTCTTCCTACATTCATTTAACATACACGCGTGCCAGGCTCTCTTTTAGGTGTCATGGACACGGCCCTAAACAAGATAGGAAAGGTCTCCGCTCTGAATGACATGTTGAAATGTCGTAAGAATTCACACATTAAGTGGTGTGTAGGATGAAACCTAAAACACTAAATTGTAACCAATATTTATCAACTAATACTGTGAGCATGCAGTTTCCAAGGGAATAACAACATATTCACACCCTACTTCCTTATGTACAGAATTAGCATAAAAAACCCGGATTAAATGTTGTGTTTGCAAAGCTGTAAACACACAACTGCTGAGTGACGCTTGCAAGTATTTTGGCTACAGTCATCTTCCTTTGAAGGATGCTGAGAACTAACATTGATTGCCCAAGTCTCTGAGACTGAGAACAGATTAAAAAGGAAATTAAATTAAAACTGGCTTTAAATACCAAATGGGCCCCCTCCACCACCACCACCAACAAATTTTAAACCGTGAAAAGAGTAGCTTATAATTACTGATGAGTGTTATGGCCAAACCATGGGCTATAGCTCTTCCTTATACCTTCTAAAATCACATTCTGATAGTAGGTAGATCATTTTGCTTCAGGTATAAATACTGGAAAACTGGTTAACATCAACGTCTATCCCCCACCACCTCTACACACACACCACACAGCACACATCTCATTAACACTCACGTACACACAAATACCACACAGGTACATACATCACAACCTCATTTTTAGGTGAGGATCCAAAAAAGAAACCTAAATGGAGTTTTGGGCTTTTCTTCTCAAGCTCCATAATATTCCAATTGTAACTATAATAAACAAAAGCAAATAGAAATCGAGTCACCTTGAATGCTGGAGGGGATTTGTACATCCTTTGAAAACAGCTATTTCATTTCATGCAGCGAGAGGCAGCTTGGGTTCAGGCAAGGAACAGACCCCTCTGTCTATGTACATGAGGCTGTCCCTGGTCAGCAAGTAAAACCCAGAGGGACAGATGAAAAGGGGGTGTTCATCCTTTTCTGTTTTTGAAAAATTGCATTAGTGACCAAAGCTATCCTTTCAAATAAGCTTTTTCCCCATTTCAATATAAAAAAACAAAACTAATGGCTTCTATTAGGAGACTAGAAACCAGAATTTTGGTTGAAGCTCTGCCAGCTGTAATACTTTGTCAGCTTTTTTAAAATAAGAAAGTCAGTTTACCTCTCTGAACTCGGTTTTTCTCATTTCTTAGATGAGAATAACAAACCAAAGAATTTCTAAAATCCCTCCCAGCTCCTAGATTTAGTGGCTCTGTGAAAATGGGCTTTTATAGGAGTGAAATAAGACAAAATGACCACAGCACTGAGGGACTTTGTCACTAAACACCTCATCCCACATCGGTGGGGGATTTCTTTCTTCTGAGTTTTCCTACAATTCTCCCCCTCTCCTTCCTCTTTCTCCTCCTCCTCCTTGTTCCAATGATTAAGATTTAATTTTTAGGAAACCATCACCGAAAAGACTAGTTGGCTGTAAAACTAATTTATTTCAAAGTAAAAGTTAATTTTCTTCTGGAGAAGACAAAGTCATAAAGAAACAAATTGTGCAAAAATGACCCAAATGGTGATAAATGTAAGTTGATTTTAAATGTGGCATAAACCGGCATCTAATTTTAGCTGATCTTAAAGAAAATTTCTTTCACTTCTATTTAACAAATTGGTCCCAAATAGGCCACTCATTGCAAACTTGTAAACTAGTCTAAAAGGGACCTTGTTAAAATCCATGTAGATTAGAAATATGAGTATTTGCTATTATTTGCTAATTTTTATTTGAAAGATATATATATTTCATTTTTTCTAATTTTTCTGGAAAAACTAACTGTATATACTGTCTCTGGAATTCAGTTTTCAGAAAACAAGGATTTGAAACTGATCTCTCTCTCCTAGTTCTTGCATTCTATGACTTAAAAACAAAGCAATTTAAATGAAGTAAGTCTGTTCTTTTTATGTATATGATTTCAGTTAATATTTGAAATAGGCTACTCATTCATTTGGTACAAAATCCCAAAGGTACAGAAGGCTATAAAGTGAAAAGTAAAGCTTGCTGCCATCCCTGTCTCTCAATCCCACTGTGTCCTGTGGTTTCTTCAAGAATGACTCTAGGTTTGCATTTCTCTGACGATTACAGATGATCAGCGTTTTTTCTTGTGTTTGTTGACATTCATCCATATTCTTGGGAAAAGGTTCTGTTCTTGTCGCTTGCCCATTGATTGATGAGGTTGCTGCTCTTTTCTTGCTGATTTGCTTGAGTTCTTTGTATATTCTGGTCTTTAGCTTTTGTCCAGTTAGTAACAGGCAAATATTTTCTCCTATTCTATTTGTCTATTTCCTTTGTTGATTGTATCCTTAGCTATGCAAAAGTTTTTAAATTTGATCAGGTCCTATTTATTTATTTGTGTTTTTGCTGCAGTTGCCAATGGGATCTTCTTCGTGAGTTCTTTCCCAAGGCCAAGAGTTTTTCCTACACTTTCCTCCAGGCTTTTTATTGTTTCATGTCAAAACCACCTAGAGATACCACCTAACACTACTGAGAAGAACCCACATGACAAGGTCCCAAAGCTGCAGGTGGTGGCTTGGGTGCAGAGAGAAGGGTATATGCTGAGGCACTATTGTGGGATTGCAAACTACTAAAAGTAAACCTCCCATTTGACCTTGCAATCCCATTACTAGTTATTTACCCAGAAGAAAAAAAAAGTATTTTACCATAAGGACATTTGCACTAGACTGTTTATAGCAGCTCAATTCACAATTGCAAAGATGTAGAAATAACCCAAGTGCCCATTGATCCATGAATGGATTAATAAACTATGATATATATATATATATACAATGAAATAATATTCAGCCATGCAAAAAGATAGAGACGTTGCATCTTTTGTATTTACCCGGTTAGATTTGGTGAACATTCTCCTAAGTAAAGTATCTCAAGAATGGAAAAGCAAGTATCCTGTGTACTCAATATTAATATGAAAATAGTAGACCAACAACCACAGGCCCACAGGAGAGGAAAACACAATTAAATTTGAGATGATGGGAGAGAGGAAAGGAGAAGGGGGCTCTATTAGTTCCTACCTATCAGGTACAATTAGAGGAATGTGGCACACTTCCTGGATGAAGAACTTAGCTACAACTGAGACTTTGCACTTGAGTTAACTAATGCAAATAAGGAAACTTAAATCATATGTATCCTCAGATTAACCCATAATAAAAACAAAGATTGACTCTGGGTATTTTTAAATTAAATATCAGTTGATGAGAAGCCAAGTTTGATCAGTACCAAATGTTAGGGCACCTTTGGGATAACAAACCATTAATTCTATCATTAAATTTTTGTCGTTTTGCATCCTACAAACTTTCTTCATCACCAATGTTTGTATTTGTCTAGGTCATAGTATTTTCTAAAATATTTCACTATGTATTATCTCATTTGCTCCAAAGCACCATCTATGAATATAATTTCCAGTGTTCTACCTTGATAGGCAGATTTTAAATGTCAAGATGTTTGTATGCAATATTTACATGTAACCTATATGTTGCTGTGTGTATTCAGATAATGTTAAAATGCCTAATAGGATGCTAATAATGGAGTAGTTTTATAACATGTTTCTGTGAACGATCCCCCCCAAAACATAAAAGTTGTTCAACCAGAAGTTAAGAGTAGAGAGGCATATTTGAAACTTCATGGATATGAGAAGGTATGACAAGGACGCATAAGCCCTCTGACCAGTCCTTAGTGACAGGTGTCTGGGCTGCACAGAAACGCCTTGGGTTGGGGCCTTCACAGGGCTGAGAAGGGCCAGGGAGAACTGCTGTTATCAAATGTCTAACCCTACCCATCCTGGCCCTCTGCAGAAGCAGTAAGAATCTAAGACTACAATGACCATCACTTCTGAAAATAGAACAAAAAGATCTAACGAGACAGTGGGTATCTGCTCCCTACTACACCTATCGGCCAAACTACTGGTTGACTTGCACAGAGATAGGCCTGCTAGTTCAAACTGGCCTACTAGTTCAGAGGAAAAGAAACTTAGTGTATGTGGAGATTTCTCATAAATCAAGTAAAGGGTGCCCAGCACATACTTACTTAGAGTGCTTTTAGTCACTATGCAAACCATAACGATGTCTCCCAACAGAACATTCCAAGACTCGAAGTGCCAGAGCATGTTTTCTTGGCCTTGTGTCATCTTCACTTTCAACTAAGTATAAATCCTTTAAAAATCACTATCAGTTTGACACATCACCCAGTAAGTGCTGAGTGCTGCTTGGCTGTAGAGCAGAATGAGAAAGACGTGGTGATTGCTCCCAGCTGGCTTCCATTTGGGTTATAAGGGATGTAACAAGCGCCCAAACATTTATAATACAAGGCAGAATGTAAGAAATACCTAAGGGAAACACAAAAAGCTTTCTTTAAGCATATCATAATAATGCATTATATAAATGTGCCCTTACAAACCTTAAACTTGAAAGTAGTTTCAGCCAAAAGTGACACAGAGCACATTAACAGACTCTTCTTTAGAAGGCCCAGAAATGAACTCATCTTTTATTATTATAGTTTATGAATTTTAAAGAGGTCATAAACCAACAGAATCTATGATACACATTAATGCCAGGGTAAATGAAAGCCAATATATTACCTGGTTAGACTTGAAGTAATCTGGGGAAAGAATGAGGTGATTGATTAGGAAATCTTATTTATTACTGTTGGTTGAATAGCTGAAAGCTCTTCCTAACTAATTTGTTTAACTGGGGTTGTCAGTTAGGTAAATCATAGATTTAAAAAATTGCTTTATAGGCTGTATTAGATAAAGCATAGATCTATCATTTTATATTGGCCACCTTCCAAATAAAGTATACTCTTTATTTGATTGGACAGTTTCCAATACTACCCATGTATTACTATAATAGAATAGAAACTTTCTTATGTATGAGAACGTATTTGTCTTAAATATCATACAAAATTATTTTATTTGATTCTCCTACATCATGAGGAATATATGCTTTTGTTTTTTCAATATTAGTAGGGTTGAGATGAATGGACTGGCACAGCTCCCCCAAATTCCTGGATCTGGGGTTACTAACCCAACCTTCTCTCAAGTTGCTGTTTAAATGGAATTTATTCGTCATCCATTTAAGGTAAATTAACCAAGTGAGGATTGATTCTTCTCATCACTCATTATTACAGAACATTAAAATTTATTTTTAAACATCCAGAAAAATAAAATAACCTTCTTGGTTTGATAGTAACTAATTCATAATCTCTTTATAAATCATGATATTGAACTCAAGAATGGAAAAAAGAAGCAAAAGGTGATGTCCTCCCTCTCTGATAAAGCATATTCTTCCAGGCCATGGCAAATTTTTTATGTGATGTTATGCCTCCCGAATACGTGGCCCTGCGGGAGCTATTCAGCTGATTAGTACATTACAAATGGAGGTGATTAATGCACGTTACAGGTTTGGTCCTTACTCGGTAGACTTAGTTTCCAAAATAGCAGATCATACTTCTTCTAAGATAAACTTGCATATGTCATCAGATACAGAGGAGAAGCAGGAGAAATAGAGTAAAGTAGCTGCATCAGTCATGCTCCCTCCCCATTGCTGAAAACAGCACCATTTCAGACATTAGCAGTTACATAACCAACCAGGGGTTGGGGACCTTTTGTTTTCACATGTTCTTGACCCCTTTCATTGGTGTGTAACTGTTTTAATGAACATGATGAAGGGGGTGATCTCCAAATAGAAAAGAAGACAGGAAAAAAATAAACCTGACACAATTAAAACCTTAGGGCAGTGTTTTTCAACCTTTTTTTCTCACGGCACACTTGAACTTAACCATTAAACTTCCACAGCACACTTAAATTATATTGATCAACAAAAAAGAATAAAAAGACAAAGAATATACTCATGTGCTTTGAACTTCTTTTGAAAACTAATTAATGATCTTTAAAATTTTTCACAGCACACTGGTTGAAAATCACTGCCTTAGGGAATTTTGCAGAGTACTTGTTGAATTTTCCAAGAAGCATAGACAGGATGAGGGGAATCATTATGAATTGACATGAAATCTCTAGTATCCATTCATACACTCCATCTCTAGGAAACAAGGTTGATTTGTGGATTCACATACAAGAAATATTGACCCTGCCCCTACCATGTGCTGAGCCTATGCTATAAACTCTCAGGTAAATTATCTCTTTTAGTTCCATCTTTGCTGTACAAAATTTGGGCACTAACTCAGATCTACAAACAAGCCTTTGAGGAGACCCTGAGGCAACCTAAGAACTGAATCTCTCTTCCCGAACATCTTGTACAGGGAAAAAGAGCAAGTTTCCAGGGCATAGAAGGGCAGACTCGGCTTGTATCTACAGAAATGGTCATGGTTCTTTTGGATTAAAATTGCAGGGGCAACCCTAATGATTAATTTGAAAGCACAAAGTTGAGATCTGAATAGACAGAGATCTAGAGAGAGAACTCAGTTTCATCTTTAAAAAAGGCAATACTCGTCTTGACAATTTTCTTATGTTTCAATGATGGGAAAAATATCAAAGTTGGTATTAAACCTATACATTTTTAAAGAGTCCTACATTTTTACTTTTTAAAGATAAAGTATTTGATAGACTATTGATATACTACATAATTACATATTGTTATGAACTTTACATGTAATAGCTACCATAGTTACATGATTCCAAATGTAATCTCCAAGAAAGTCCTATGAAGGTGAAGCACTTTTTTTCTTCTCTTTGTGAATATCCATAGAACAGATTAACCAGATGTAAACCTCTAGTCAGCTGTTTTGTTTCATGGGAGAGCAGTTTCTCATGTCTCAAGAGAATTTGTATTTGACCTCTCCACATAAGACTGTCAGCTTCCAACAAACGGGGTTTGCAAATATGTCCCTAGAGGCTAATATCGAACATTCCACCACAATCCTGTGATGCTTGTTTTAGGTTATTTTTGATTGGTGGCCTGAAGTTATGGCTTTAGTTATTTTTAAGATTGTTGAGTTTTTTTTTTTTTAAGTAGCTTTAAGATTGTTTGTTCATGGAGGGAAAAATGGGCTCTGGGTTCTTTCTTCAAAATGTAGACTACAGTTGCCATTGCACATTTTCCATCAAGCTGAGGACACCTGCAGCAGCCAACTCAGCCAAGACTTTCCCTTTCTTACAGATCTCTTTTGATCCTTGCATGGGATCCTCAGCAGCTAATATATTTCTCATTTCTGACAGTAGATGCCACATAAGTTAAATGGCTTCCATAACAGTGGACAAATTATATGCTGGTGAAAAAGCAGCCACCCAAGAACCCACAGCTTCTGATTGTTAACCTAATATTCTTCTTAATATGTGTGTCATCAGTTTCAAGCAAAAAATAAGTACACTGTGTGTGTTCTGTGGGTGAGAAACCTGAGAACAAGGGGGAAAAAGCAAAGAGAAACCTAAAAGTAGAGCCTATTTACCACAATTCTAACTCCTTTATAGCTTTAAACTATGTAATTTTTTTTCTGTCTTATCTACATCTACTTATCCCATTTGGCTTAGTTTACACAGACCAAAAGTAAATTTGGAGAAATAACTTTTCTCACCATATCTTATTTAATTACCCTAGATTTTGTCAAATTCAGTTGCTCATTATGCCAAAAACATTTCAGCTAACTTTGTAGATATCAGAAGACAATGACCTTGCAATCCTGAGAGATATGGTTGTCTCTGAAATCATATGCATAGACTCAGAAAGGTCCCAACAGAGATTGAAGTATCCAATCAAAAGGTCAAAAACTGTTGAAGTCCCACATGTAGAGAAAAATCTTTTAATAGTGTCAACAGATTATCCACCTACTTTTTCCTTTTCTTTGATATTTCCTCAGCTGTTATTCAAAGGGCACCCTTAGTTGTCCTCTTCACCCACTTTTGCAGAGAAAGTGAAAGAACTCTCCCTGCTGTGGAGGGGGTGCCTTAGAGCTTTACATTCTTCTGTTCCTTAACCTTTATTCTCAGTCCTTTCACATATTTGCTACATATGTAGTAAGAATTAATTCACTATTTGAATGAATATATGACATGCAAAGTCATAATTCTTTACCCCTTATTTTATTGATGGAATCCTCTTTGCATGTGTTTTTGTTGGTTCTGGTTTTGGACTCCAGTTCTTAAGAACAGTAAGTTTCCATTTATTTATTTATTCCATCATAAAACATTTGCTCCTACTTTGCCTCTTGAGATACATACATGAGTTAAAGAAGAGCTTTTAGAAGTTTTTCCCCCAGAGAAAGAAGATGATCAAATAGGTCTGAAAAAGAATTTTTTGGAGCATTGTGGAGGAGGCTCTGGAACTTCCAGGGAAATTGACCTTGTCATTAGAGAACAAAGTTATGTAATAGAAATGTGCGTGGTTCCACTCAATCGAGTAGGAAATCCTTAAAATATCTTCAGTTCATTGTAAGCTGCTAGGTTTCATAGAGATATGAGGAGGGCCTAAATTAAGATTTAAACAGTGCTTCTAAGGTGAAATCAATAGCCTGTGATAATTCATAAACTTATACATGGGGGGGTACAGGGAGGAATAAATGATCTAAACACTTGCCTTAGAGGACTAGGTGCAAGAATATGCACCATAGATGCACCATAGATGTTTGTAGAAAGCAGAATATCTTGCTCAATGAGGCTTCAAAAATGCCTTTAACTGCCCATCAGCCACCATCTGCCCTTAGAGCAATGATTCAAATTCAAATGCAAAATGAGAAAACAAGGTAAATCTTGTTAATTATAATTAAGATTTTTCCTTTTTACCTTCTTTCTTTTTTTTAGAGTCTCCCTCTGTTGCCTAGGCTAGATTTCCTTAGCATCAGCCTAGCTCACAGCAACCTCAAACCCCTGGGTTCAAGTGATCCTCCTACCTCGGCCTCCTGAGTAGCTGGGACTACAGGCACAACACCCAGATAATTTTTCTATTTTTAGTAGAAACAGGGTCTCTACTGTAGCTCAAGCTGGTCTTGAAGTCCCGAGCTCAAGGGATCCTCCTGCCTTGGCCTCCCAGAGCTCTAGGATTACAGGTGTGAGCCACCAGGCCCATCGCAAATTAAGATTCTTCATCCAGTCTCTATCTGTATCCAAGTTTTGTATATCAGTCAGACACGTTTCGAAGACTTCCACATTTTGCATTAACACTTCCCAAGAGCATTTTAATATTCTTTATACCATTTAAATTAAAATTCTTCCAACTTCTTCCCTAAAGAAAAACAGAAACAAATCTACTTTACAAAATTAACGAAAGACCTGAATGGTCAATTGCAATAGTCTTGCAGCAGTCCCAGATGAGCGTAGATGTATTTATACAGGTGAAGCTACTCTGCATAGCTTGATGAAAATTAAGCCAGAAAGCCCAGCAGACTCTAAATTAAAGAACAGTACATTTTTACATATATTCAAAAATACAGGTTGTGGCATTATATGCACATGTATTGGACGTAAAAGTAATCTTAAAATTGGATGTCCTCTATTTTAAAATATATCATCAAAGTGATTATTTTCTAGAGCATTACCTATCTCCATGGAAAACTAAAAGCCGTAATCAAATCAATGCACTAATTTGGTATTCAGAATAAGAATATATAGTAATTCAAATCCCTCAAGCTATAATACAACAAAATAAAATTTTCTCAAAAACATATCAACAGAGTCATTATTGAAAACCAGAATGCAAAACCTATATCCTAGTATACTTCGACTCCACCATAGGAAAGTAAAAGCCCTCTTATTTTAAAAACTTATCAATTATGATAGGAAAGGAATATAGGTAGTCCGTCACTTGTATGATGCTGTGTACTTGAAATGTACGCATATTGGAACCACATCCTTGCTTTGCGCAGTTCCGTGGTAGCTGAGTACTGAGAAAAAGAAGGGAGATGGGAGGGAGGATGTAAGTTTATTTTCTCCCTCTCCTCCATCTTGCATCTGCCCTGGTCTCCCTCAGCAGTCCACTCTCATATCCTCTCCCCACGCATCCTAGGACTCCCTGTTAGCACAGTAACTTCAGTGACCACTATAGGCACCCAAAACCCTTCTCTGGATATTGCTGGATGAATACCACTTCTGCTTATTCATCGTCCACTTGCTTGGTTTTTTTTTTTATTTAATTTATTAATTAATTAATTTATTTTTGTAGTTTTTTTTGGCCAGGGCTGGGTTTGAACCCACCACCTCCGGCATATGGGGCTGGTGCCCTACTCCTTTGAGCCACAGGCGCCACCTCTGTTTGTTTGTTTTTTTTAATAACATTAAAAAAATAAAATAGATATACACAAAAGGCCTTCAAAAAGTTCATGGGAAAAAGGTATATTGTGAAAAAGTGATGCATGATTTCAAAATTCCTTTCCACCAAAATAGACTTGTACTAACTTGTTATGTCCGAAGAGAATTTAGTTGGAGGCACTAAAAAGAATAAGACATCAGTTTTAAAAGAGCCCCTGTCAATTCTGCTGAAATTGAAGCAAGAACAAACATCAAGCTTATGGTGAGGCTTAGGTGGAAGAATGGTGAAATCATTGATGCTTTACGAAAAGCCACAATGCCGTCTCTGACTCTAGGGCTCTCATTTTCACTCTTATTTGTGTGTTTTGACAAATAGAGATTCTGAAGTTTAATTTGTTAATTTTTTCCCTAGATGGCTAGTACTTTTTTTGCCTTGTTTAAGAAATATTTCATGCTATGGGTTTATGAAGATGTTCTCGAAGAGCTATTTTTTGTTATAACCTTCAGGCCTATAGCCTATGTGGAATAAACGTTTTGTGTATTATGTGAAGTAATCTAGTTTTATTTTTTATATGGAAAAATACAATTAACCCAACACTATTTACTGAAAAAAACACTTTCCTGTCCATTATTCCTCACTGCCCCTTAGGTTATGTGTCCTTGAATAAGTACTTGTAGGTTTGCTTCTGACCTCTCCATCTAAGTGTTGAATCCTCATACTGCCCTTTGTAGTGCCATAGATTGCTTTGCTATCTGCTTCAGCAAAGTCTTTCTTTTTTTATTTATTTTATTATTTTTTTATTTTTATTTTTTGAGACAGAGCCTCAAGCTGTCACCCTGTATAGAGTGCTGTGGCATCACAGCTCACGGCAACCCCCAATTCCTGGGCTCAAGCGAGTCTCCTGCCTCCACCTCCCAAGCAGCTGGGACTACAGGCACCCGCCACAATGCCCGGCCATTTTTTGTGGCAGCCGTTGTTGTTGTTTGGCGGGCCCGGGCTGGATTCGAACCTGCCAGCTCAGGTGTACATGGCTGGCGTCTTAGCCCGTTGAGCCACAGGCGCCGAGCCAGCAAAGTCTTTCAATCTCGTTTTTGTTTAAATGTGATTTCACTGTTCGTGGTCTTCTGCATTTCTTTATAAGTTATAGAATTAGCTTGTAAAATACCATTAAACTGTGCTAGAATTTTGGTTTGCACCTATAGAGCAAATAGGGAAGAAATAGAATTTTTTTTTTTTTTGGCAGTTTTTGGCCGGGGCTGGGGTAGAACCTGCCACCTCCCACATATGGGGCTGGCGCCCCAGAAATAGAATCTTGATAATAGTGAGTCTTCACGTCTATAAACACGGTACATCTCTCTCATCTGGGTTTTCGTTATATACTTTCAAAGTTCTTTTTTTTTTTTAATTTCAAAATATTAAGGAGGTACAAATTTTTTGGTTACATCTATCACTTTCGTAATGCTTGAGTCACAGGAACGTGCCCATCCCCAAACGTTTGCCCGTCAGGCAGTTTCCACCCCCACCGTCCTTCCTCTCTCCCTTGCTTGATTTCCAGTGAGTTTTGCTTCTGCCTGTTCACATGTGTGCTCATCAGTGAGGTTGAATTCAATAGCCATTGTTGCAAAAGGCATTAATTCATCCTTTTTTTATAGCTGCGTAGCACTCTGTGGCGTGCATATACTACCTTTTGTTAATCCACTCATGAATTGACAGGCCCTTGGGTTGATTCCACATCTTTGCAATTGTGAACTGTGCTGCAAAAAACATTTCAGGAGCGTCTTTTTGATAAAGTGACTTCCTTTGTGTAGATGCCAAGTAGTATCCAAGTTCCTGGATCAAATGGGATCAAATGGCAGGTCTGCTTTTTGTTCTCTAAGGAATCCCCATTCCATTTTCCATGCAGGTAGCACTAATTTGCAGGCCCACCAACAGCATGTAAACATTCTTTTCTCACTGCATGCATGCCACCATCTATTGTTTTTGGACTTTTTCTTTTTTTCCCATGTTGTTCTGATTTATTAAACTTGAAAAAGATGTCCATTGTTCTAACAGCTTTTGGCAACTTTGTCAGAAATTGAAATATATGAGCAAATTAGCAAAATAAGCACAATGATTAGCAAATACCATTCAGCAAGTGCTAATAGTTCGGATACTCTACGATACACAAAAAAGCACAATAGTGGATTTTATAATGCCACATAAAGTTTCTTATTTAACTTCACTGTTTTTGGACTTTTTAATAAAAGTCATTCCAACAGGTAAGATGATCTATCATTATGGTTTTAATTTGCATTTCCCTGATTTTTAGTGATGCTGAGCATCTTCCCATGTTTATAGGCCATTCGTCTCTCTTTTTTTGAAAAGCTTCTGTTCATGTTTTTTGTCCACATTTTAATGGATCGTTGGTTTCAACTGTAGTATCTGTTCTTATCAGTTTAAATTTAATCATTTTTGATGTAGAGGTCTCATACATTCTTATTTGATGTATTGCAAATCATTTTTAGATGATTTAAAATTTTATTTTATGTTTGCTGATATTACATGAGAATACAATTGATTTTTGTATATAGATATTTTATACAGTGATTCTAACTGCACACTTATAAATTATAACTTACTATAGAATCTTTTGAATTTTCTCCACAATCAGATCCTCAACAAATAAGTTTATCTGTTGCCTTTTGATTCTTCATGTGTTTATTTTTCTCATCTCACTGCTATAAAGCTGAATAGAAGTGATGATTGTGGATATTCTTTTTCCATTGAAAAATCTCAGGGTAAAAAGCTATCAAAAATTACCACTAAATATGATGTATGCTACAGTTCTTCAACCATGCTGAAAAAATTGCTTTTTTTCCTCATCTGCTAAGAATATTTTTTAAATCATAAATTGAAGTCAGATTTCATGAAACGCTTTTTCTATAGCTGCTCTTTTCTTTGGTAAAGACTGAAATACAATGATTCTCTTTTGAATTTTAAACTGAATTTATATTCCTGAAATAAAATCAACTTGATCATGATATTAATGTCTTCATATATCACTAGATTCAGTTGGTTGCTATTTTTAGTTGCTTTTATTATTTATTGCCATGAATATTGTTGGTCTATAATTTTTCTCTCTCATAGTGTTCTCAAATTTTGGTATCAATTTTTTAATGAGTTCAACATTAACTAGGGCATGTTCCTGGTTTGTAACTAATTGGTATAATTCTTACGGGCTGGGCGTGGTGGCTTATACTATCGTACAAGCACTTTGGGAGGCCAAAGTGGAAGAATTGCTTGAGGACAAGAGTTTGAGACCAGCCTCACCCCACCTCTATGAAAAGAATAAATAAAGTATCTGGGCATGGTGGGATGTGCCTGTAGTTCCAGCTACTTGGGAGGCTGAGGCAGGAGGCTCACCTGAGTCCAGGAGTTCAAGGGTGTAGTCAACTATTATTACACCACTGCACACACACCTAGGTGACAGAACAAGATCTTGAATCTGAAAATAAAACAGTTCTTATACATTGTAATTACAAATCAGCTTTTCTCAGGGTTTTTAAGTCTTTGAAAACAAAATTTTCCCAATATCTTTGATAAACTGACACTCAGATGAAGATTCCCAAGACAAAAATCACGTACATAGTCTTCATCTTACTTCCTACAGCTTTGGCTGTTAGGGAATGGTTAAAACAAGCCATTTTGCCTGCTCTTCTGGACAGAGTTATTCCCTGAGCATCTACAATTACTAATTTTAGGTATAACAAAAAGTACAGAATGATGTTTAGAAAGAGAATAAGATGGTAAAAAGTGGTATGATTGAAAAAAATGTACACGCTTACCTCTTCTAACTGCCCCCTCTCTATTTAGAACTACTTTCACTAGAAGTTTAAATAGCTTTTAAAAGCTTCAGAGTTTCAAGGTCTTTATCCTGGATATACCCAAGTGACAAGTCTCAAGACTGACCATTCCAACTTTAGATGAGCTCCTGTGCCACTCTCCCTCTTGGCTTCCCTTTGCTCAGTAAGTCAAGACTGGTTCCTTCCTTCCTTCCTGATTTTTCCAACAGCTGATTTCTTTATAATCTTCCTAGAAAGACCTCTCCTTCCTTTTCTTTCTATAACTTTCCTGAGAGTTCCGTAATATATGGTTCCAATAGAATGTGAATCATTTATACGGTTATAAGACCTCCATTTTTAAGAAATTCCCTCTGGACACACTCAAAGCTCAATGGTTAAAAAGATTTCCTGAAAATGAGAACTGAATATCTTAGCATATTTTTTCCATCCAAGAAAAGAGTAAACATTCAGTTTGTTCTCTTACCTCAAATTATAGTCTCTATTACTAAGGTAGGAGATGAGCGAAGAGGATTTGGGCTTCTTAAGGGTATGGAATTCAAATGTCACTAAGTAAATATTCAATAGATATTGACCTGACCAAATGCTTCCTCTCACTGTAGAGTCCTGTAAGTGCAAAAATCACAAGGTTTTAAGATTTTAGACTAAGCCTTTTCCTGCCCTACCCAACTCCCTGATGTTGTTTTTACAAAATACAATAGAATAAGTTACCTTCTTTTTTAAAAAATGAATAAATATGTATTATAGCTCAATTTATAGTCACCAAGATGTGGAATCAGCCCAAGTGCCCATCAACACATGAATGGATTAATAAAGTGTTATATATGTATAGCATGGAATACTATTCAGCCATAAAAAACGGAGGCTTTACATCTTTTGTACTAACCTGGATGGAGATGGAGAAGATTCACTTTAGGAAGGTATCATAAGAATGGAAAAGCAAGTATCCAAAGTACTCAAAACTAGCATGAAGCCAAAAGACAAACAAATACATGAGCACACAAGAGAAAAATTCAGTTAAATTCAAGTTCGGGGAAGAGACAAGGAGAAAGGAGAGAGAGGAGCAAGGGGGGATGGTGTGCTCTCACCTAACAGGCACAATGTAAGGGTACAGGGCACACCTCCTGGGTGGGGGGCACATCTACAACAGGGTCTTCAACTAACCAATGCAGACAATGTGACCTAATTGTTTGTACCTTCATGTTAATCTGCTAAGGAAAAAAGTCACCCAGTTAATAAGAAAGGGAGCCAGGATTTAGACCCAACTATTCTGATTCAAGAACCTTCTTCTTAACTCTTGCCTGGCATTTTACTTCCTTCACTGCATTTTAAGAAGAACAACAAACATATTCAGAGAAGAGAAGGAAAAATCCTATAATACTTGGTAACTACTATGCTAGATGGTCACAGTAGGGCCAGATGGAAAAATTAAAAATAAGAATTGTTTTAAAAGATAAATATCTAGGGCAGTGCCTGTGGCTCAGTGCACTGAGGCCATATACCCCTCAGTATATGCAATGACCGCATATACCGAGGGTGGCAGGTTCGAACCCAGCCCCAGCCAAAGTGCAATAAAAAAATAGCTGGGGATTGTGGTGGACGCCTGTAGTCCCAGTTACTTGGGAGGCTGAGGCAAGAGAATCACCTAAACCCAAGAGCTGGAGGTTGCTGTGAGTTGTGATGCCACAACACCCGAGGGTGACAAGGTGAGATTGTGTCTCTAAAAAAAATAAACAAATGAATAAATAAATAAATATCGATGGAGCAAGGCTTCTTGTGTAGTTAGGATGGGATGGGAGAAGGATGGGGGAAGGACCATTCTGTGTTATACTTAGACGTGTGAGCTGATCGCCAGATGAGATACAGGTATTTTAATGTTGTCATAGTTAATGTGTTATTTAACATAAATGATCAAAATATTGCCAATTTCATAATCCATATTTTGTTTCTTCATTTCATAATATATTAAAAGCCTCACAAAATGGAAATAGCCTGACAGTCCTTTTTTTTTTTTTTTTTGAGACAGAGTTTCATTTTGTCACCCTGGGCAAAGGGCTCTGGTGTCACAGCTCACAGCAACCTCAAACTCTTGGGCTTAAGTGATTCTCTTGTCTCACCCTCCCAAGTAGCAGGGACTATAGGCGCCCACCACAACACCTGGCTATTTTTCTATTGCGGTTGTCATTGTTGCTTAGCTGGCCTGGACCGAGTTTGAACTGCCAGCCTCGGTGTACGTGGCTGATGCCCTAACCACTGTGCTACGGGCACCAAGCCAGCCTGGCAGTTCTTAACCCCAATTAACCATGCTTCATGGTGCTGTTTTATATTTATATATGTATATTTGCATTTAAAATGGTTATATATGTAACTAAATGAATATGAATAATGAAAATGACATTTTCTATATTAAATAATGAAAGTTAAAGGCATATACTTTATTTTTATTAAGTGATGAAATCTTCAACATTGTAAATGTTAAAAAAAACCTTTTATTTTTAAACCTTTCAAGGGCATCAGATCTATTTTCCTGCTGTCTCCAAGCCCTAAGTAACCCTCTGACTGTGTTTGTATTCACTAGGAAGGGACATTTCTGTGAAATTAATCAAACAGAGAATTCAGTGTTCCTTGCAGATAGTTTTGGCCATGTTCCCTGAATTCAAACTTTCTCCTCTGAATTTTCATCCTTCCCTGGGAAAAGACCCACATGTTCCAAATCCTTTGGCTTTTCTCTACTTATTAGTGAGGAACATTATAAAAAAATTGCTATATACAGCAATTAATAGCAATGTATATTCAGCAAGGCACTGTGATGGGAACTTCATCATTAAAATACGAGAAGGCAAAATGTGTGAGAATAACAGTTCACATGTAGTAAGCACAAGCTAGCATCAAAAGTGCTATAAGAGACATCATGATAATTAATTGAGCTTCTGATTTTCTTAAAATTAAAATAAATGTGGAGGGACAGAATTAGAAAATAGTCAAAGTTCCTAATATATTCCAGTAAATACAGAGATGGCAAGATGGTAAACCTCATTTTCAAGGAAAATCAGTGCTATTTTTTTTTCAAGACATAGTCTCACTCTGTCTCCCTGGGTAGAGTGCTATAGCATCATAGCTCAAAGCAACTTCAAACTCTTGGACTCAGGAGAGAACCTCTTGCCTCAGTTTCCTGAGTAGCTGAGACTAGAGGCTCCTACCACAAAGCCCAGCTCATTTTTCTATTTTTAGTAGAGACAAGGTCTTGCTCTTGCTAGGGCTGGTCTTGAACTCCTGAACTTAAGCAATCCACCCGCCTCAGCTTCCCAGAGTGCTAGGATTACAGGCATGAGCCACCATTCTCGGCCATGCTACTATTTTCGGTAATAATTAAAAATTCATGTTCAATGCCAAATTAAAACCTTTTGAAATTTATATGTTTTGTGCCTTAGCAAGTTTTCCAGGTTCAGAAAATAATCAGAATCCATTCATATCAACTTTTTATTTATCTAACAGAATGAAATTAATTCTGCAGATAAATTCTAGCTATTTTATTAATAGCTATAATGAAATAGATTCTTGCTGTTATCATAGTACTTTGGCTTTAAAGCACGAGGGCACTCATCTATTGTTTTCTACCAGTGATGATTTTATCTGTACATCTACATCTAGGTAATTGTTCCACAATAGTCACAAGGACCTAGCACTTGGTGGAATCCTATCTGCTGAGGGGTTTATTTGGTCAGCTTGGTATTGGACATTTAAATGGAGATGTCAGCCAGGCATGGTGGCTCATCCTTGGTCCCAGCACTTGTAAGACCAAGGCAGGAAGACTGCTAGATGCAGGAGTTTGTGAGACTAGCCTGAGCAACATAGCAGGACCCCATCTCTACAAAAAAATAAGATTAGCCAGGTGTGGTGGCATGTTCCTATAATCCCAGCTACTCAGAAGGCTGAGGTTGGGATCACTTCAGCCCACGAGAACTATGATTACGTCACTGTACTCCAGCCTGGGCAATAGAGCAAGGCTGTGCCCATAAAAAGTTAATTAAAAAAATTAAAGTAATTTTTTTTAAATAAATGGGGATGTCCAGGACACGAAAGCTAGAAAGTAAAAGAAATATTGGATTCATTAGCATATTTGGGGTGGTCGAAGTCACAGGTAAAAAGAATGTCGTGGGGATTGTGGCTGGTTCAGGAAAACCCTAGGATTAACATGCAGAGCCCTTGTTAGGAACCCAGTGAAGATCTGAGGAATTAAAGCAGAAACTATAAAATGACAATGTACCTGATTATTCATTTCTATTTAAGTTTGAGGGAAAAAAGACCGTTATTTCCATCAAGCTCTGCCTCTGGACTCACCAGCAAAACAGCAAGTGAAGACAGTTATTAAAAGCCCTAGCAACGGTTTGTATTTATATCCTTGAGGTGAAACTATGCCATTTCAACACATATCATATCCTCATTGAATTCCACTTTAGCGCATGATGATTACAAGATGTTTTCACAGTCTGGCTGCCGGGTGATGGCCCTTCTTCTCCTTCTTTTTCTTCTTTTTTTAAAGCAAAATACACAAGAACTGCCCAAGATGAGCGAGAGTGACCTTTCCTAAATCACTCCGTGTCACCATGACTACAAGCATATTTCCCCAAATTTGAAAATTAATGGATTTGTGCTTAAGAAAATATAACTTCCTTCAAGCACCTCACTCACAGTGTAGTGAGGCTTTATCATTTATCTTACAACAAAATTCTGCTTTTATAAACATGAATGATTTTCTTATTCACAGGTTCAAACAAAAATGACAACTGTTCAATTTGATTGCCAATACTGCACAGCATCGCTTCTTGGGAAGAAGTACGTCCTGAAGGATGACAATCCATACTGTGTTTCATGTTATGACCAGATCTTTTCTAACTATTGTGAGGCGTGCAAAGAACCAATTGAATCAGATTCCAGGGTAAGATTCTCCCCGGTTCACAGAATCGCCCCATACCAACAGCAGATGCATGTCTTGGAAGGCCTCTTTTTATTTAGCGTTGACTTTTAACACCATTTCTCTGCTGCTGGATATAAGGATCTTAGAAGTTACCGTTAATCAGGTTCTAGTCCCTATGCTCAGCACTATGAAATATAACACATGCTTGAATCCTCACATCATCTTACCAAGTAGGTCAGGATGCTGAACATTAAAGCAGTTAAGCTATTTGCCCAAAGTTACACAGCTAGAGTATTGAATTGTTTCTATAATGACAAGAGTATTAAGGTTCAGAATCTGTGTTTTCTGAATTAAAAATCAAGGCTTATTTCTACTAAACCCCATTGTGCTCATTCCTACTACAATACCCTCCCTCCCTCCCTTCCTTCGTTCCTTCCTTCTTTCCTTCCTCTTCCGCCTCTAGTTAGGTGGTGGTATTTTTCATTTGTCTGCAGTTCATAAGAGGAACAGAGAATTTGAAGAAACAGAGAATTTCATGGATTTTCCAGCTGCCTTTAGAGACCCACTAGAAAAGTCCCAGGCTCTGGCTTTTAATTACCCCAGAGAATCTCCTGTGTGTGGGTATCAGTGTCAATAACAACCTTCCCTCGAGCTACTAGCGCGACCTCCTGGCACTGAAGGCCCAGGAGTGTTCAACGTTGTCATAGAATGGCCTGTCTGGTCGCAAACACATTTAATTATCTTTTATTTCCTGTCTCAAAGGATCTCTGTTACAAAGACCGGCACTGGCACGAGGGGTGCTTCAAGTGCACCAAATGCAAACGCTCTTTGGTGGAAAAGCCCTTTGCGGTCAAGGACGAGCGCCTGCTGTGCACCGAGTGCTACTCCAGCGAGTGCTCCTCCCGGTGCTTCCACTGCAAGAGAACCATCATGCCGGGTAAGAGCGGGCGCGGCCCGCACCTGCCGCGCTGTCGCAACGCCCTGCTTTCCAGAAAGGCTTCCTTCTTAGCCTCGCTGGATCTCACGTGGTGTGCTTTAGAAATAAAACGATTGTGCACCCCTTATTCTTGAATAAACGTAGCTTACGGAAACATTTCAAAGCAGAACTTGACCCACAGGACAAAGATAAAGGATGTACCAAAACGCTGTTAAACGCCCTGCCCATCAGAAAGAACGCTTCATCCAGGAGTGATTCACCAGCAGCATAGGTGAACTCTGTGAACCTTTATTTTCCTAGATGATGTTTCTGAAACTGGCTAACTACTATTTTCTCAACAGACGATTCATTTGTCACTTAAAAAAAAAAACACCTGTTTTTTAGGTAATTTGATCTATGTGTGCTTAAAGGAAATCAAATTATGCTTGGCTTGTACTAACAGGTTCTTTCTTTTGGAGTACAGGTTCCCGCAAAATGGAATTTAAGGGAAACTACTGGCATGAAACCTGCTTTGTGTGCGAGCACTGCCGACAGCCAATAGGAACAAAGCCTTTGATCTCCAAAGACAGTGGCAATTATTGTGTGCTGTGTTTTGAGAAACAGTTTGCTCAACACTGCAACTTTTGTAAGAAGGTAATTATCTAAAGAGGATGAAGCTTGTAGAACCTTCTAGCTCACTGCTTTGTAGCTACACCCTATATAAATGTCTATCATGATTGTATTTACACATTGATGTTGGTTTTGAATTCCAGCGTATCCAGAAACCACTAGCAGTCATAAGAAGAAGATGAACATCTTTTTTTGTTCATAAAATTCCACCCACAACATGAAGTCAGTATTTCTAATAGTTCAAGTGATTTGATAATCCCGTTTTATTTACTGCTTTCATAGAAAATATCAAGTATTCTGGGAGAGGACACACATCCCCCTTTGAATGTTGAATATAGAATGTTCATTAGAAAATGATTTTTAATCCACTCAATACTAAATATTTTGGAGAATTAAGGATTTGCATGGCAGAGTGACTGAGGAAACCGATTTAAGTAGGATGTTTACCTCCTCACCTTATATCTCCTCGTCCTGAGACCCTCTTACTTCCTAGATCATAGGCTCAACAGAGTGCCAAGTTCATCAGAGAAATGTAATAGACGCAAAGACGGAAAAACTGAGACCTGCTAGCTCCTCCGCTTCCAAGCCTTCAGACTTGGTTTTCCTCTCAAAACACATTTTGTTATAGGGAACAAAAAAGTCTTTTTTGAAGTAAACTTTTTCCAATTCTTTTCTATCTTCTGAGTTTTGTTTTTTTTTTTAATTGAATCATATCTGTGTACAATAATTCAGTCATGGGGTACAGTGTACGGGCTTCAGATGCAATCAGAGATATTTTCATCAACCTGATTGCGATAACATTCAAGAGACTTTCTCATTACTTTGTGAGAACAATTTTGATCTGTATTTAGAAGTTTTCTCCTAACCCTTCAAATTTGTACCACAGGTGTGATCCCGCCCTCTATCCTCACAGACAAATGAATAGTTAACTAGGATTCTCATACTGAGCATGATGAAATATCAGGGACTAGATTGTCCCTTTCACCTTATAAAACTAGAAAACTGGGGAGACACATGAAGAAAACTTTTGGATGATGAATAAGAGACAACACAAGATTGTGATCCTGAGAAAAGGGGAAACAAATAAAATGAGCCATACAATTGCTCTGGCTTTCTCCCTGGTCAATTTCTGGGATGTGTGAGAGGAGAGGAGGAAAAAGAAAAAACAATACAGTTCTTCATGAATCGAGTAGGCTGAGGCAGAGGGAAATCATGTGTCTGTGTCTTAGAAGAGAGGCAATATGCAATAGAAGAACTCCAGGGTATCCCCTGACATCTCTGCTAAATACTAAGGAGTCATTGCATAGAGCGAAACATCACAAGTCTGATTCAGAGTTACCAGAGAAGTGGAAGCTAAAGACTCCTCGAGTGACCACAGGGGCAGGAACTGTTCGAATTTCAATAGTCCAGGGTAAAAGGTATTCAGTGATCACATAAGGCATTCATTTGAAACCCAGAAAGGCCACACCTTAATATTTGGGATCAACTGTCCTTAAAGTAAAGGATACTCAGCTGGGTGTTGTGGTGGACTCCTGTGGTCCCAGCTACTTGGGAGGCTGAGGCAAGAGAATCACTTAAGCCCAAGAGTTGGAAGTTGCTGTGAGCTGTGACACCACAGCTCTCTACCATGGGCAACATAGTGAGTCTATCTCAAAAAAAAAAAAAAATGAAGTATTTTCCTTTCCTTTCACTATTGGAAGGTCAGTAACGCTTTTCCGAAGCTAATCATTTTGTCTGTACATAGATCAGAAGCAGATACAAATCAATATAAAGCTTAGGATTTATTAATAACATAAAAAACTAAGTAAGCCCCTTTCTACTTAAACATTTACAGTGTGAATTTATATATATTTACATTTTCAAAATATTTTCTTATATGTTATTTTATTAAATTATCATAATATTACATTTTGTTTATAAGAAAATAATAACATTTTGGGTGGTGCCTGTGGCTCATCGAGTAGGGCACTGGCCCCATATACCGAAGGTGGCGGGTTCAAACCTGGCCTCGGCCAAACTGCAAAACAGAAAAATAGCTGGGCATTGTGGCAGGCACCTGTAGTCCCAGCTACTTGGGAGGCTGAGGCAAGAGAATTGCCTAAGTCCTGGAACTGGAAGTTGCTGTGAGCTGTGTGACGCCACGACACTCTACCAAGGGTGATAAAGTGAGACTCCGTCTCTACAAAAGAAAGAAAGAAAATAATAACATTTCAGCAAGTTGGCCAAATCTCAACAATAGCAGAGGTAAACTTAATTTGGGCTTTTTAAACATAAATCTTTTTCATGCTTCACATTGCTGGGGTTCCCTTAGTGCAGACATCTGATTTTTTTTTTTTAGTAAATACTAATATTTAACATACAAATTTTAACCTCATGAATGGTGGCATCCACCTAGTGCAACTTGGTTATGGAGCTTTTTCTGAACTCATCAAATAGCTCAGTAACCCTCTTAAATTCTGTATATATGCAAACATAAATAACAGAAAAAAATTTTATAAAGGCTTACTGAAAAAATGCAACTGATTTTAAGGTCCTCTTGAAATAAAATGTTATTGTATTTTTGTCAATAAATATAATATTAAGAAACATAAAATATATACCATCACTTTGTAAAAAAGGACTTATAATGATTTGCTTACTTCAAAAACAAGAAAACATTTAATTTGTCTCATGTTCAAACTAACATTGCTGCCTGACTGTAATTTTTATTTATTCATTGCAAAATAACACTGAAAAATGTCATCTCTCGTCACTTACTAGCCTTAGGGTTTGTGCTTTTATGTATAATTTATGGTCAGCGAGTGGCTTCTTTTCCTTTGTAGCTACAAAATGAATTGAAATAAAATAATGATTTGCTTTTACTGCCAGACAAGATGCTAGATGTCCTGTTTGCCAAATTTACAGTTTATAAGAAGCATTATGCCTCTAATAAAAAGTTTAGCAAAAGGCTACAGTAAAGATGAGTGTGTCAAAATGCTTACCTTTTACATAAAATTGTTAATTTTCATTATCCCCAATCAAAGAGCACATCATGTGTCTCCAAAACAGCAAATGGAAATGTTTTAACACTTAGTGAAATCATGTAGGAAACGTTGTACATTTCAAAATTAAACATGTGGCAACATAAAGGAACTGCTTCTGGTTAAAACACTGCTCATAATTAAATTGTCTAAGGGAGTTAAGTGGATGTGCTCACTTGTTTTTTTTCTGTATTACACATAATAATAATAATATTAATTTGATATTTTTTTCAATTCAAATTTTCTTCAGTTAGGTATGAAATTTTTACATCTATGGAGAGGTGTGACTCTTATGAAAAAGAAAGAGAAATTTTCACTTTGGTCATTTCTAGGGCACTGGGTAAATTCTTAAAAAAAAAAAAAAAAAAGGATAGCAGGGCACAGTGGCTCATGCCTGTCATCCTAGCAGGCGTAATCCTGGACAGGCCAAGGAGAGAGGATAATTTAAGGTCAGAAGTTCAAAGCAAGCCTAACCAAGAATGAGAACCCTTTCTCTACCAAAAATAGAAAAAATTATCTGGGTATGGTGACGCACACCTGTATTCTCAGCTACTCTGAAGGCTGAGGCAGGAGGATTGCTTGAGCCCAAGAGTTTGAAGTTACAGTGAGCTATGATGATATCACTGCACTCTAGCAAGGACAAGGGAGCCAACCTCTCAAAAAACAAAACAAAATAAAACAAGACAAAAACATGATGCTACCATTATTTTAATCTAAACAAGTATTAGAAACATTGGTAAGTTGAATGTATTAAAATAAAAATTATTTTAAACAATTAGTGATTAAATATGGAAAGCTTAATCATTTGCATTGGGGAACCAAAGAGATAATATGAAAATTAGTCCATGTTTATCATTGTATCTCTCTGTGATTTGTCAGTGTTTATAAAAAGAATGTCTAAGATATTAAGTAATTTGGATCTTCAAACCATATCCTGAACTCAGGAGGGACTATAACCCACTGGTCATGACTGTACTGCAGTTATAGAATCTCAAGTCTTTTTTTCTCTCTGGCTGCTTCTGCACTCATCTGAATTTAAACTCTTGAAAGTAGGATATGATGACAATAGACACCCAAGGTAGGCTGATTCCAGGTTTTCCAACTGAGATATTGTGTTAGTCCATTTTGCATTACTATAAAGCAGAAACTATAGCTTTGTAATTTATAAAAAAAAAAAAAAAAGTTTTATTGGTTCTGCAGACTCTACAAGCATGGCACCAGCATTTCTTGGACTTCAGGGAGCTTAAAGTCAAGGCAGAACTACAATAAATATTATTTGAGTATCCTTCAAATTGTTGCCTTCTATTAAATTCTTATGTAAATACTAAAATACATTCCTTATTAAAATGTATTCATCAGTTTTTGAATACTCTGCATCATCTTTTACAATGATTCTGTAGAAAAAAAAATCTATGTGTTATGAAGAAAAACTATTTTTCTTACAGTATGATATAGGATCATAAACGAAACATCAAAATATGCATTGTCTCTTCGAGTTTCCCTGTTCATTGAAACACGTTTCCTTCCACGTACAGATAACAGGAAAATATGTCATAAAGTAAATCAGACTTCTTAAAATGTTTCCTTAAAAATTATTAGTTTGAATCCTCCAAGACTCTAAGACCTAAAGAAATAAATTTAATATCATTGATCTCAATATTCCATAGAATATTTTCTTATAAAATAATTCATATTTAGGGTACTAACTTCTAGGAACTAGTTTTTCTAGAACATGTAT
This sequence comes from Perodicticus potto, assembly GCA_963574655.1. Taxonomy (NCBI): domain Eukaryota; kingdom Metazoa; phylum Chordata; class Mammalia; order Primates; family Lorisidae; genus Perodicticus; species Perodicticus potto. Next base: position 2,637 of record CAUYRH010110586.1, on the reverse strand, counting down.
TTGAAACATAAGGAAAATTTATTACAGTTATCACAGCAATGCTAGTCATGCAAAGACCAAAGCTTCAACAATCATAGAAATTTCAGAGCCCAGGTAGTATAAATCAATAAAGAAAAACAGCTCAAGTGGTAAAATTAGATATAGAACAAAGTTATATATGGAAAAAATATTATGTTTATAATCTGTATGTTGCATAATGGTAGGAATGTTGATATTTCTAAGTAATCAGTTAATCTATGTTCTAGTTGGTGTGAAATATTTTAGTTCTTATTCTTGGATTTGCATTTAAATACTGGAAGAATAACAAAGTGTTTGGCTGTAAGTAATGTAGAAATAATTATTTCATATTGAATATGTTAGTAAAACTTGAAGAATAATGAAACACACACAAAAATACCCAAATACAGGTGCCTACATGATAACATAATATATAACAAGGTACACACACATACAGATACATAGACATAAATATATAGATATCAAAACTTAACATATAACATATATGAATGTAACATACACACGAGCAAGACATACAGAAATTCATTTAGTTTACTAACAAATTAACAATTTTATGAAAATTGATATATTTTCTTTAATGTGCATATGTCAACTATTCAAAAAACAACTCTCAATAATAGAAAAATATTAGAGTGCTTTATGATAGAAACATTTTTCATTCTGTCCCAAACAAGACTACCTCAAAGAATAACATTCAAAATTCACCAAAGGGAAAACAAATTGGAAAGTATTTCATAGATCACTTCTCGAATTTTAAAAACCAAGTACAGTGAAATTGAATAGTACTGAAACCCAGATAATTTCACTAAGGAGTATATTTAGTTTAAAATCAGAAACATAACAAACCTGAGCTATCACCTAGATTGTTGATACTCAAGTAATATTCGAAGGAAACATTCCTTTAGGAAATTAGTTAATACACTTTCCAACCAATAGATTGCAAAAAAAAAAAAAAGGGGGGGGGTGAATCAATTAGGCTCCTACGATACTGAAAAAAAATGAGGACAACCGCACTGAGCCAGGAGTGAAAACTCTGTGTTCAAATCCTCAATGCACACACTTCATACCACATCTTCTGAGGCATCTTACCATGTTCTGGGACTGTCTTTTCTACCTTACAAGGCTACCGAGAGATTTAAAGTATCAAAAGCCCTGTTTTAGGGTTCAGAGATCCAGATTTCAGTTTTAACTCTTAAAACTCAAAACTTAATGTTATTTTTCTAAAATGCAGATATTAAAAAACACCTCTTTCAAACAGTTATGAGAACTCAAAAGGAAACATGGGGAGTTTTATACTCTTAACTGTAAAGTTCTGATCCAAAAACATCTTAAAGTTCTGTCATTAGCCACAGTTTTGAAAATAATCTTATATGAAATCTCAAGGTTAATAACAGAGCAAAACAGAACTAGCTGTAGCAGAGATATAGTCCTGTGACATTCCTTCAGTTCTCGGGTCTCTTCACCTTCACCAGAAAGTTTCCTAAATCACTGAAATTCCCCACAAAAAAAGAAAGGAAAGAAGCTTCCCATAACTACTTTTTTTTTTTTCGTGACAACCCACCATTAAAGAATATAACTACTTTTTTTTAGAGATAGAATCTCACGGTTACCCAGGCTCCAATGCCATGGCAACATTGTCTCTCACAGCAACCTCAAACTCCTGGGTTCAGTTGATCCTCTTGCTTCAGCCTCCCAAGTTACTGGGACCTCAGGCACCTACCACAATGCCTGCTCATTGTTCTACGTTTAGTAGGAACAAATAGTGATTCAAACTGATTCAGGCTGGTCTCAACTCTGAGCTCAAGCAATCCTCCTGCCTCAGCCTCCCAGAGTGCTACCATTACAGGAGTGAGCCACTGCTCCCTGCCCTATAGAACTACTTTTTGAAACAATCTACAAGAGACACATTTGTTCATGATGTCCTAAAACTGAAATTTTGCGAATATATACTGCAGCTTATAACAAAGGAAACTTAAACTTCAAAAAGATTAAAACTTCCCCCAAGATTATATAGCCAATGTGTGGTAGAGCTAAGGTTCAAATTCATATTTAGGCATCTATCTCATCATCATCCTGCCTTCCGGGAGTGTGCACGTGTATACAATTGATGTAGTATCTACTGTAGTAATAAATCCTTAAGAGCTAGACCTCATAAAAACTAAAATAATCAGTCATTTTCTTTTCTTTTTTTTTTTTAAGATTTATTTATTTATTTTTTTATTTTTTTTTATTGAGTCATAGCTGTGTACAATAATTCAGTCATGGAGTACAGTGTGCAGGTTTCACATACAATCGGAGATATTTTTATCAACCTGATTGATATAACATTCATGATATTTTCTCATTTACTAAGTGAAAACATTTTTGATCCGTATTTAGAAGTTTTCTCCTGACCCTTCAAATATGCACCACAAGAGTGATCTCACCCTTTATCCTCTCTCCCCCCACCATTTCCCTCCCCTTCCCTCCCTCTCCCCGTTCCCCATCTTATTGTGCAATAAATGGGTTGTAGCCTTCGCTTGAAAGATATAAATTTGCTTCATATTAGGGGTGTATACATTGGATACTTTTTCTTCCACTATTTTTTTTTTTTAACAAGAGAACATTTTAAAATGTGAA
>CAUYRH010110584.1:0-42274 GCA_963574655.1 Perodicticus potto | reverse complement strand
TATATTATCTTGAGTACCCATACAGCAGCCTCTTCACTCTAAGCCGTGAAAGAAGAATGATTATGGGGCAGCAGGAGAGATACAGTGAAGAGGAAATGGCACCAAATTATCTATGTGTGGGAAGATCAACCTCTGAACAGTCGAGTTTCAGAATGATTTATTATTATACGTGAAGTTAGAAGCACTTAAGGACAAGGACTAGAGCTATTTCATATTTCAACAAATATAGGCTCGGTGCCTGTGGTTCAACGGGCTGAGGCGCCAGCCACGTACACCTGAGCGGGCGGGTTCGAATCCAGCCTGGACCCACCAAACAACAATGACGACTGTAACCAAAAAATGGCCGGGCGTTGTGACGGGCGCCTGTAGTCCCAGCTACTTGGGACGCGGAGGCAGGAGACTTGCTTGAACCCAGGAAATGGAGGTTGCTGTGAGCTGTGGTGCCACAGCACTCTATCCAGGGTGACAGCTTGAGGCTCTGTCTCAAAAAAAAAAAAAAAAAAATATATATATATATATGTAAAAAGTTGGTAATTGTACGCTAACCCAGTCAAAAATATACCTAGAGACCCAACAATCAGTTGGAACCCATCTGAATATTAAAATTGGAGACTATTGTCAGGTGAACCGATAAAAGTCTATAATTATTGGGATCACTAACAAATTTCGTCAGTAATACAGAAGTGAAAAAAGAAAATTATAAATTTTCCTGACATTTTGGTACAGATCCTATGTACCAAAACTTAAAGTTTAGTTCTTTACTCATAGCGAATTCTTTATATTAATAGTCAGTTTACATAAATGACTTAATTTGTCACAAGATTATATTATTTAGCTTGCCTATCTGATATTTCAAAACCACATTTAAAAAACCAAAATTTGACAGTGGAAATTCTGTTTTAGGCAAATAAGCTGGCAATACTAGGATATTATAAGTAGCAACTTGGGTAGAGTCTTTTAAAACATACAAAAATAAGATCAAGAAATCAAATTATCAGTAACTTGAATCCTTGTAGGTAGGCGAGAGCAGCCTCACTGATGACAATACCTCTGAGAGTCTTAGTATGGTATTCGTACCATAAAATCTTAACAGAGCCCCAGAATCTAGATCACGTTTTTCTTTCTCTGTTCGAAAGGCGAAGGATATGTATATTTTAGAAATATTTCCATAACAACATATTTTAAAATGTCAAAGACCCATAAAAGTGAAACCCTCTGCTTTCTACAAATTAGCCACATCACTCACACGTTCCTGGTACCGGAAGGGGCCTGCAGAGGAGCTGTGGTGTAGGAGGCAGACGGAGTGTCCACAGCAGCACCACCTGCCTGACAGGGAAGGCAGGGGGAGAATAGCCCAGGGTGATTCAAAGTACAGAATCTGGACTAGAAAGGAAGCGATGGGACAAAGGAACAAAAAGGAACAAAGAAGGAGAGAGAGTGAACATACTCTGTGTTCATGTGCCACGTTATTCATTTACTTAACAAATATTTATTGGCTCGGTGCCTGTGGCTCAACAGGCTAAGGCGCCAGCCACATACACCTGAGCTGGAGGGTTCGAATCCAGCCCTGGCCCACCAAACAACAATGACGGCTGCAACCAAAAAATGGCTGGGCATTGTGGCGGGCACCTGTAGTCCCAGCTACTTGGGAGGTGGAGGCAAGAGACTCGCTTGAGCCCAGGAATTGGAGGTTGCTGTGAGCTGTGATGCCACAGCACTCTATCCTGGGTGACAGTTGAGGCTCTGTCTCAAAAAAAAAGAAAAATGTACAGTGTCTGGCACATGGTAGATAACAAATGGTAAATTTAAAAATGTCTTTACTGAGCGGAGCCTATGGCTCAGTGAGTAGGGTGCTGGCCCCATATACCGAGGGTGGTGGGTTCAAACCCAGCCCTGGCCAAACTGCAACAAAAAAATAGCCGTTGCAAGAAAATAGGGCATTGTGGCAGATGCCTGTAGTCCCAGCTACTTGGGAGGCTGAGGCAAGAGAATCATCTAAGCCCAAGAGCTGAAGGTTGCTGTGAGCTGTGACACCATGGCACTCTACCGAGGGTGACAAAGTGAGACTGTCTCTTAAAAAAAAAAAGTCTTTACTTATTGTGGTAGTCTGAGAATGGCTCCAAAATATATGTCCATGTCCTAATCCCCAGAACCTGATAATGTTACTATATCTGGAAAAAGGACCAGTCTCTGAAGATGCAATTAAATTAATAATTTTGAGATGGGGAGATTATTTTAGATTATCCAATGGGCCCTAAATAATACCACAAGTGTCCTTATAAGAGAGAGGCAAAGGGCCAGGTGCAGTGGCTCACACCTATACTCCTAGCACTTTGGGAAGCAGAGGTGAGAGGACTTCCTGAGGCCAGGAGTCCAAGAATAATCCTGAGTATGCCAGCATGGTTGCTTACATCTGTAATTATAGTTCTCTGGGAGCCCAAAGCAGGAGGATCCCTTGAGTTCAGGAGTTCAAGACTAGCCTGAGCAAGAGCAAGACTCCATTTCTACCAAAATAGAAAAATTAACTGGATGTTGTGGCAGATGCCTGTAGTTCCAGCTACCTGGGAAGCCGAGGCAAGAGGATCGCTTAAGCCCAGGAGTTTGAGGTTGCTATGAGCTAGGCTGACACCACTACACGTTAGCCCAGGCAACCAAGTAAGACTCTGTCTTCAAAAATAAAAAAAAGGCCAAGTGCGGTGGCTCACACCCATAATCCTAGCACTCTGGGAGGCCGAAGTGAGTGGACTTCCTGAGCTCACAGGTTTAAGACCTAAGCAAGAGCAAGACCCCGCTCTAAAACAGCTGGGTGTGTGGCAGGTGCCTGTAGTCCCAGCTTCTTGGGAAGCTGAGGCAAGAGAATCACTTGAGCCCAAGAGTTTGAGGTTGCTGTGAGCTACTGAGCTATAATGCCATAGTAGCCTTTATCTACCGAGGGCGACAGAGTGAGACTGTGTCTCAAAAAAAAAAAAAAATGTAGTCTGAGGGCGCCTGTGGCTCATCGAGTAGGGCGCTGGCCCCATATACCAAAGGTAACGGGTTCAAACCTGGCCTCGGCCAAACTGCAAAAACAGAAAAATAGCCGGGTGTTGTGGTGGGCACCTGTAGTCCCAGGTACTCGGGAGGCTGAGGCAAGAGAATCGCCTAAGCCCAGGAGGTGGAGGTTGCTGTGAGCTGTATGATGCTACAGCGCTCTACAGAGGGCGATAAAGTGAGACTCTGAATCTACAAAAAAAAAAAAAAGTACTCTGAGCAACATAGCAAGACTCCATCTCTACCAAAAATACAAAAATTGGCTCAGTGCCTGTAGCACAGTGGTTACAGCACCAGCCACAAACACCAAGGCTGGCGGATTCAAACCCAGCCCGGGCTAGCTAAACAACAATGACAACTGCAACAAAAAATAGCCAGGCATTGAGGTGGGTGCCTGTAGTCCCAGCTACTTGGGAGGCTGAGGCAAGAGAATCTCTTAAGCCCTAGAATTTGAGGGTGCTGTGAGCTGTGATGCTATGGCACTCTACCAAGGGCAACACAGTGAGACTGTCTCAAAGCAAACAAACAAACAAACAAACAAAAATTAGCCAGGCTTGGTGGCATGAGCTTGTAGACCCACCTACTCAGGAGACTGAGGCAGGAGGATCACTTGAGCCCAGGAGTTTGAGGTTGCTGTGAGCTATAATGGTGCCACTCACTGTACTCTAGCCTGGGCAACAGAGGGAGACCTTGTCTCAAAAAAGAAAAGAGAGGACACAATTATAAGAGGGACTTTATCTAACAAATGCAATCAGTGTAGCCTAATTCTTTGTACACTCAATGAATCCCAAACAATAAAAAAAAAAAAGAGAAAATAAAAAGAGAGAGGCAAAGGGGGACTATACATACAGAGAAGAGTAGAAGATGTGAAGATGGAGGCAGAAATTGGAATGATGGGGTTACAAGGAAAGGAAAGGAGCAACCACTAGAAGCTGAAAGAGGCAAAGATCAGAATCTCCCCCATAAAGACTCCAGAGCACTTTGATTTTGGCCCAGTGAAACAGATCTTGAATCTCTGGCCTCCAGAAATGTGAAAGAATAAGTTTCTGTGGTTTTAAGACATAAGGTTGTGGTGATTTTCTACAGCAGCCTTGAGAAACTAACAAACTTATACTAGAGATTCAATCTTTAACAAAATCCAGAAGTCCACTGCCTAAGTGGGAAAAGAGAGAAGTAAACAATGAGTGCATAGGAGCACACAGAAGGGAGGCACTTTGCCAGAACTGGGGAGTGGAGAGGTAAGGGAGGGAACTTAGCCAGATAAGGGGCTAGAGCAGGAAGGGCATTCCAGGCAGAGGAAAGAACATGAGTACACTGCCTCCAGGAAACTGCCCACATTTGGGATGGCAGGTGTGTGAGGAATGGGGAACGGCATGACAGAACTACTGAGGTGGGCAGCAGGGGCAAGAGAGCCAAACATCTTGGCTTCCATCCCCAAAAGGAATCAACTCCTCCACCCTGCACTGGCACTAGACCCCAGTCAGAGAAAACTAGACTGCCAATACTGGAAAAAAGCCTTAGACGCAAACCAATTAATCTTGCCATTTTACACATAGAGAAACTGAGGCCCACAGACAATGAGTCCATCCAGGAAATAAGCTAAAACCAGATGGCTGCACTCTGGCATCTCTGTTGAGCCTGGGTGTCCCATGTCTGAGGGTCTCAGAGATGCTGCCTGAAGGGCCCTTTGCAAGGCACTTCCGAAAAGCACCGACCCTGTGGTTTCTAAACAAAGAGGATGCTATTTGCATATTATTTGCATACTGCTAATTAGATGAGAGGCAGATTCATTCAGGCCCTTCCCTTCATGTCTCCCTGTCCTATCTCACTCACATCGAGTTGCTCTGCCTCATACATCTCTTGACCTCAGCAACTTCTCCCAGAATTCCAGCTCAGGCCTCACCCCTCAAGTCCTCTTACCAGTTCAACACCTACTATATTACAAATTTGTTCCTACCTGGAAAAATTGCCTGGTGGGTCCTTAGTGTATCTACTCTGGGTGGAGAATCTTAGAGCAGGTTACAGTAGAAAGAGGGGTAATGGGCTGTCCAGCTTGAGGTTTTTTTCTGGGAATGAGGATAAGTGAGCTCCATCTCTGGTAGCCCAGGGGCCATCTAAATGGGGCTGAGGGGGTGGGAGAGGAGGGTGTTCCTTGGGGATCTGGTGGGCAGGTGCCAGCTGCCTGCCCCAGGCCTGCCCCAAGCTTCTTGGCTGGCAGCCATAGCAGCCCCTGGAGGAGTTGGCTCCTTTTTTAAGGGAGGGGGAATCTTAGGGAAGGTCTGGAAGCATCCCTTGGTCTGGCAGCCTAATATGGGCAAGCTTGAGGTTGCCATATGAGTTAATATGGATCCTCCACTGGAGACATCACGTCCAGATTCTCTGGGCTGCTATCAACCCAGAAAATGATGAGGCACTATGTTAAACTATGCATGGTGTCTCCTTGAGGGTAGTCAATGTTTCCTGATACTGAGGGGCCATCTAACTCTTGGAGATAGGTAAAGAGAGGGCATCACAGAGAGACACACATTCTGCCTCTCTTCTTCTCCCATTAGCCTCCTCTTCCCTTTGAAACCAAGTCTGTGCCCAGCACCTTTCCCAGATGAGATGTCTGAGCCTGTCATCTGGGAGTCACCATAGAAGGCACCACACAGGGCCAAGACAGGTGCACAGGATGACCTCAGTTGCCCCCTGGCCCCATTCTGGCAGAGGATCTGTGGGGCTCCATCACTACAGCTCACTCAAGGTAGCTGCCAGTAGCTGGGGGATTGGAATTCATGGGAAACCTGGGAGCACAGTTCAGGCTAGCTAATCAATTTGTAAAGGCCAGCTTGCTCTGGGATTAGGATAGTGGCCTGGATACGGGAAGAAAGACTGCCCTCCCGGTGTTGATAATCCCTTTCTGAGCATAGGTGGTATGTTATTTATGTGTATGTGTGCTACAGGAGCTCAGCAAGCATCCCAACCTGCATGCACAGCTATGTGCACACATCCCACTGTGCACTAACGTATGCTATATGTGTCTTCATGGAGTTCCACCTTTTCTCTTACCTGACCGGCAGTCCTTCCCTTCTTGATTCCTGGTAAGTGGGAAGTAGAGAGTAACCTCAGGTTCACTACCCTCAACCCTTCTGCCTTCTGAAGCTCCCTGCCCATGAGGGCAAGGAGCAGATTCCTTACTGGCCCAGATGACCCCGTCTTGCACCAATTCCTTGGCCCTGGTAGCTCCCTATTTCTCTACTATGTCCCATGCCACTACCTCCTCTAGTGTTCAAAGGGAGAGGTAGGAAGAACTTGGGGTGATGCTGTGGGTGTGGGAGGAGGAAGAGTGGATCAGATACTGTTCGATTTTGCCCGGGTCCCATCGGAGCATTGCTGCTCATTTAAAATTCCGATTTAAAGCTGAGCGGCTCTTTAAATTTCCACATTAGCATGCCGCCCTGATGCCAGGCCAAGATGTTGGGATGGATTTGGCAGGAACGCCTCCAACAGTGGCAAGCAGCAGCATTTGCCAGCAATAAAACAACGCATGAATAAAAGAAGGCCACTTGGCAGCAGCAGCAGCCCAGGTAGCTGGGTAAGCCCAGAAGGGGCTCTCATATGTGGGGGCTGAGAGACAGGAAGGCCCATGCAGGGGCATGTGTGAGTGTAGGCCTCTGTGGTTGTCTTGGCCCTCAGTCCCAATATATGCCTGCAGTGGAATCTGGGGTGAGGGCCCAGGCAAGACTAGGGTTTCTCCCTTGTGCCTGTCTCATCTCTCTTCCCCAGGGTTATCTTCTTAGAGGGGACAGATGTTGCCTTTGATAGGGACACAAGGACTTGGCCTGCATCCTGAGTTGTCCTGCTTCATTAGGGGCCCAGAGAACAGGTGGGGTCAAAGAGAGCAACATTGCTTAAAATAGCTCCCAGATCCATGATCCCAAAAACCTGGGAGCTGAGGGGACTGTCAGGATAAGGGGGCTGAGTGACACGTTGCCTTGAGGACTGAGTATTGGTGCTGAGCTGGGTCAGAGAGATGCTCTGGGATGGCAGCTCAGTAACTGTATGCTTGTCCAAGGTTAGGAATGGGGAGTTGCCACAGAAAGCAAGGAGGTACCAGGCTTGGCCTAACTTTAGTTCTTCACAGACTTGGGAGTATTGTTTGAGGTCAGATGGCAAGGGCAACAAAAGAGTCAGACGGAGTCCTGGGTTGGAGGTCATTTTATCCACCCTGTGCTTCCCAGAGTCTAGAGAGTACAGCCCCAAAGGACTTGCTGTTCTGGATCCTGTGTTCCTCTGTTCTAGTTACCTGGCTGAGGCCCATAACCAAACTCCCCAGAAATTTCAAGGAGCAAGCAGCGTGTCCTGCTTTTGGTCAACTGTCTGTCCCTCTCATGTGAGGAAGAGGACAGAAGCAGACAGGGGATGGTGCAGATCGTTTCTGTGTTTCAGTTAAGGAAGAAAAGAGATTTTCCTCAGAGCACTCTTCTCTGATGAAACTCCCCTTACTCCCTTCCAGCTCACATATGTGACCTCAGATTCCCATGTGGGGAATAATTTTGGGGGACTCTGAATTCTCTTAATCCCTAAGAAGTTGGAGAGAAGACAGGCAGGTCCAGACTCTGACACAGCAGAGGCCCCATATCCTGGAACTAGGACTGGTCTTGACCTGATAGCATTTTCTAGGAAAAACAAGATAGCTGGACCTCCCAGGTATCCTGTTCCCTGGTCCACACATTGGGGTCAGCTTAGTGTGAGGGAGTGGCTAAGAAGCTGAGTTTAGTTCAGAGAGATGCCCCTTTTTCTTTCCTTTTTTTTTTTTTTTTGAGACAAAGTCTCACCATGTCGCCCTTGGTAGAGTCCCGTGGCGTCTTAGCTCACAACAACCTAAAACTCTTGGGCTTAAGCAATTCTCTTGCCTCAGCCTCCCAAGTAGCTGGGACTACAGTCTGCCATAACGCTGGCTATTTTTGTTGTTGAAGTTGTCATTGTTGATTTTAGGTGGCCTCTGCCAGATTCAAAACTGCCAGCCTCAGTGTATGTAGTGTGTGTGGCCGGCACCCTACCCACTGAGCTATGGGCACCGCCAAGAGATGCCCCTTTTCATTTATTCATCCATTCAACAAATATTTATCAAACAGCTGCTTTATTCTAAGCACTGCTGCTGGCATCAGGAACACACTGGCGAACACAGATAAATAGATGTGGTCACTGCCCTCGTGGAACTTTCCATCCAATGAAACTAAGATTATACTGGGTGGCGCCTGTGGCTCATCGAGTAGGGTGCCGGCCCCATATACCAAAGGCGGCGGGTTCAAACACGGCCTCGGCCGAACTGCAAAAACAGAAAAATAGCCCGGTGTTGTGGTGGGTGCCTGTAGTCCCAGCTACTCAGGAGGCTGAAGCAAGACAATTACCTAAGCCCAGGAGTTGGAGGTTGCTGTGAGCTGTGTGATGCCACGGCACTCTACCGAGGGCGATAAAGTGAGACCATGTCTCTACAAAAAAAAAAAAAAAAGAAACTAAGATTATACAAATGACTACACAAATAAGTATGAGATAACTCTGCTAAGAGCTCTGAAAGAAGATTATATAGTCAACGTGTATAATTGGGGAATTGTACTGAGTCTAAAGAGTCAAGGATGAGCTTGCAAAGGAGATAGAGAAAGAGCAGTCAGAACTATAGGCAGTGAATTGGCAGAGAATTGGCAGTGACATCACAGAATTAAAGAAGGTGGTCAACTGTGTAGACATCTTGGGAGCTCATGAGACCCCTATTTGACCTCACTCCTCACATGTTAGTTGTGAGTACAGGTAGGGAAAGGCTCTGGCATTGTGCCTGGTTCACAGGTGGTGCTCTGTAATGTAGCTCCCTCTCCCCTTCCCCAAGCTAAGCCTCCCTCCAGGGATCAGCTAAGCTTTCTGGAACAAAGAAGCTGCCAAGGTTTGGCCTTTCTGTCCTCAGGCCTCCAAATCCCAGCCATCCATTCCTCAGTGAAAGGCCCCAGGCCTCTCCCTGCCTCTCTACATAAGTCCCATCACATGGAGCTCTACTAGTCCCTAACCTACTTCCTCTTTTGCACTGGTCTTCCACCAAGAAGAGGTGGGTCCTGGGTCTTGGAGGCCTTGCTTCTGGAGCTGAGTCTGAGAATTAGAATCCCCAGTACCTCCCAGCAGTGCTTGGGGCGAATCTAAGTATCTCAGGTGGGGAAAGGGAATAGTGGGGAGATGGAGAGGGGTGCTGTTCACCCAAGACAAAGTACAGCCCAGAGCCTTCTCCACTGCAGACACCCCACCTCTCTTCTAAGAAGGCTCTGGTTGGAAGAGATGCAGAGAAAGTGGGTATGGCAGGTGAAACTGTACAGTCTGTGAGCTAACATAATGCAGTGAAGGTGCTGATAGAGGAAAACAGTGGAGGGTCAGGGTGGCGTGTCAGCAGGCTGCTGAGGACTAGAGGTCAGGGTTGGGACTGGACTTGAGGAGAGGAACAAGCTGTATGACTCTCTATAGCAGGCTTCAGGTTTGATTTTGATTTATAACTTCCTGCCCCACCAACCAAAGGGCAAAGAGTGATACCTATCCTGCTAACAAACCAATGGCAGAAAAAAAAAACAAAAACACAAACAAAACAAGGGGCAGCAACTGTGCCTCAGTGGGTAGGGCGCTGGTCCCACATACTGAGGGTGGCGGGTTCAAACCTGGCCCCAGCCAAACTGCAACAAAAAATAGCCAGGCATTATGGTGGGCGCCTGTGGTTCCAGCTAAATGGGAGGCTGAGGCAAGAGAATCGCCTAAGCCCAGGAGTTGGAGGTTGCTGCGAGCTGTGACACCATGGCACTTTACTAAGGGTGATAAAGTGAGACTCTGTCTCAAAAAAAAAAAAAAAAAAAAAAACTAATGGCAGACCATCAGATAGAAGAAAGGGCATTCCTAAGCCCAGGACTGAGCGGGATCCCTTTCCCTCTCTCCAGCAATCAGACATTTTTTAGGCCTTAAAACAATATTTTAGTTTTAAGAGTATTTTCTGTCACATATTACTTTAACGGATGCAGCAAGGTAAACATTATTATTATTTTTAGTCTACAGAGGAGGCAACAGGGGTTTAAAAATTAAGCAGATAATAATTTGGGCATCTTGGGTGGTGCCTGTGGCTCATCGAGTAGGGTGCCGGCCCCATATACTGAAGGTGGCGGGTTCAAACCCGGCCTCAGTCGAACTGCAAAACAGAAAAATAGCCGGGCGTTGTGGTGGGCGCCTGTTTTCCCAGCTACTCGGGAGGCTGAGGCAAGAGAATTGCCTAAGCCCAGGAGTTGGAGGTGGCTGTGAGCTGTGTGACGCCACGGCACTCTACCAAGGGTGATAAAGTGAGACTCTGTCTACAAAAAAAAAAAATAATAATTTGGGCATCTTGGCTCGGCACCCATAGCACAGTGGTTATGGCACCAGCCACATACACCAAGGCTGGTGGGTTCAAACCCAGCCCAGGCCAGCTAAACAATGACAACTGGAACAAAAAACAGCCGAGTGTTGTGGCAGGTGCCTATAGCCCAAGCTACTTGGGAGGCTAAGGTGAGAAAATCACTTAAGCCCAAGAGTTTGAGGTTGCTGTGAGCTGTGATGTCAGAGCACTCTACCTAGGACAACATAGTAAGACTTGTCTCAAAAATAATAATAATTGGGTGGCGCCTGTGGCTCATCGAGTAGGGTGTTGGCCCCATATACCGAAGGTGGCGGGTTCAAACGCAGCCTTGGCCGAACTGCAAAACAGTAAAATAGCCGGGTGTTGTGGCGGGTGCGCTACTTGGGAGGCTGAGGCAAGAGAATCGCCTAAGCCCAGGAGTTGGAGGTTGCTGTGAGCTGTGTGATGCCATGGCACTCTACCAAGGGCAATAAAGTGAGACTCTGTCTCTACAAAAAAAAAAAAAAAAAAAAACCAAAGAAATAAAAATAAAAAATAAGCAAGGAAATAAAAACAAAAACCCAACAACAACAACAAATAATAATAATAATAATAATAATTTGGGCATCTGGGCAGGCGTGGTGGCTCACGCCTGTAATCCTAGCACTTTGGGAGGCCAAGGCAGGTGGATTGCCTGAGCTCAGAGGTTCGAGTCCACCTGAGCCAGAAAAAGACCTCATCTCTTTTTTTTTTATAGAGACAGAGTCTCACTTTATCGCCCTAGGTGGAGTGCCGTGGTGTCACACAGCTCATAGCCACCTCCAATTCCTGGGCTTACGCGATTATCTTGGCGCTGCCAAGACCTCATCTCTCTTTTTTTATTTATTTATTTATTTCTTTTATTTATTTATTTTTTTTTTTTGGTTGCAGCCATCATTGTTGTTTGGCAGGTCTGGGCTGGATTCGAACCCGCCAGCTCAGGTGTACGTGGCTGGCGCCTTAGCCCATTGAGCCACAGGCGCCGAGCCAAGACCTCATCTCTTAAAGAAAAAAAAAATGGGTGGTGCCTGTGGCTCAGTGAATAGGGTGCCAGGCCCATATACCGAGGATGGCAGGTTCCAACCCGGCCCCAGCCCAACTGCAACAAAAAAATAGCTGGGTGTTGTGGCAGGTGTCTGTAGTCCCAGCTATTCAGGAGGCTGAGGCATGAGAATCGCCTAAGCCCAAAAGCTGGAGGTTGCTGTGAGCTGTGATGCTACGGCACTCTACCAAGGGAGACAAAGTGAGACTCTGTTTCGTTAAAAAAAAAAAAAAAAGGGCATCACGGGAGAGTAAGGAGAGTGAAACCCAAACCCTGGTTCCCTGACTTTGTATATAGGTCATGTAGATCTTGCTAATTTTTTGGTGATATTGTACAGCTCCTACTGGCAGATCAGATTTGGGGTTTTCTAGCAGAGAGCTCAAAAGAGCTCTTCCTAGTGACTGAAAAACTTTGGAGATACCCAGACCTTGGTAGCCAAACATCAGCACCGTCCCCTCTCCCAGATACCAACATCCAGACACCAAGAAATATGAGCTTTAGTGGCCTCTCACATATAGAAACACAAGAGGGACCTAGACTGGAAGTGGCCTGGAAGTGGGGGAGAAGGGTGTGAGGAGTGGAAAATGCTAGCCTAAGAAGTAGCTGTTGGGGTCCACTCCAGGTCCAGGGCTGACCCTTCAAAAATCCCTGTGGACACTCCCTTCCCACATCCCAAGTTCTAAATATTTTTTTCCTTGCTCAACCTAGACCTAAGACAATGATTTCACAGTTTTTCCTGATCCCCTACCTACTCTAGTCTTTTCTCCCATTCTTCCCTCTTCAGAAGTTTTTCCTCAGGTATAAAACCTTTCTTCAGGCTGCACCTTAATCCTCTAAGAGCCCTCTCAGGCACGTGCCAGGGGAACCCAAGACAGGGCTTCAGTTATTAAATATAGATAGGGAAGTAGGGGAGGAGAACTGAATATAGACATAGATGTTATATCTCTCCATCCCTGCAAGTTATTAGGAAGGATGTACTAGTGGTTGCTAAGCAACAGGTCTCCACAGAGGACAAGGCACCATAGGAAAAAGCCTCCTTTGACTGAATATTGGGGTGGGAAGGTACCGGGTGGTGGTTCAAAGGCTCGGACTGGCAGGCCAGCTGTCCTTCAAGACCAGCCCTTTCCCCAGGCCACAGCAAACTCCGCCTTTACAACCTTCAGGATTGGTGGACGGAGGAAGGCCTCAGGCACTCCTCCCTTCCTGCGAGGAGGAGGGAACCTGGTTTCCATAGTAACCCAGAAACAATCCGATCCTGGTTTTGCTTACAGCTTCTGTGTGACCCCCCTCTTGGAACACCTACAGTAATGGACCCCTTTCTCTCACCTCTAACTTCTGATTTGAGAGGTAGGGCCCATAGAAAGGTTGGAGGGATGCAACAAAGCTGATCTTGCTTGGTCCTAAAGTGACCTATTACGGCTCTGAAGGCGGGGTGACATACCAGAGAAAGGATTTCCTGTGTCTTCTGATTTGTGTACCCCATAAAGGGCTGCAAAACGCAGGGCCAAACGGTGGCATCAGACACAAACTGGGGGCAGGCTTGCCTCCTGAAAGGGAATATACAGACTGGGGTTGCAGATCTCCAGAGACTGAGAGGGCAGCTTCTTTCGTGCCCCTTGGCCACCCAGGCTCCCATCCTCCTCCATCTCAAGTCCACTGTAGTCAAGAGAACGGAGACATAGAACATTAACGTATGTCAAGTATAAGTGAGTGGCACCGAGGGGCATAATCTGTTTTTCTAATATGACCACAAGCAGAGTGTTAGAAGAATTAGGCCGACAGCTGCTGGTTTTTCCCCCCTTTCTCTTCCCCCTCCTTGCTCTCCCTCTCCCTTCCTCCTCGGCGTTTGCACACACCAATGGCAGCCGAGCCCTGCTCGCGATTTCTCTTAATCTTCCTCCGCCATCCTGCGCTCTTTCCGCAGGCGGTGCTGCGAAGCCGGCAGAGCCCCGCGTCACACCTTACTGCTCTCTGAGATTGCTCCACAGAGAGCTCAAGGAGATGGCAATTCGGCGCTGATGCCGGCTGGCAGCAGTTGGGAGAGGGGAAGGAGAAGAGAGGGAGGAGGGGAAGGGGGAAAAAAGTTGGCACAGATACCAAGTTTTTCCCTGGAGATATTGGGGGGGGGCAGTGAGAGAAAAGAGAAAAATGACACAGAGGAAAGAAAACAAGGAAAGAGAGGCAAAGTGAGACAGTGGGGGTGGTGGGAGCGGGGAGGGGAAGAGAGAAGTTCCCTCAGACATCCACATGTGGGCATCCCTAGCTCACCTGACTCAAGACCCTCTAAAGATCACACCACTCAGTTGGGGTTCCCCCTCACCCACTCCATACCTCACTTACACACATCCACACCCACACTCCCATGCAACCTGGAAGTCAGGAACAGCCCAGGCATGTTGTATGTATTTGCGAGTGTGTGTGTGTACGTGTGTGTATATGCCTGTATGTTGTCTCTGTTTTGGATCGCAGTAGAATGCAGTATGTAAATGAGATGGTTATTACTGCAATGTTCATCAAGCTGAGCCGAGAAGACATTAATAGCCTGATGAATATGCATGTGAATTTGTTAATTAAGTTAATTATTCTGCTGAAAATGCATTCGTCTTCCAAGGACATTTTCCCAATGATTTTTACATGCTCTAGCCATTAGTCATGCTATATTTTATCAGGGAAATGAGTTTGCTTAAGTTGTAAAAAAAATAAAAAAGAAAAGAAAAAAAGAACGAAAGGGAGAAAGGAGGAAAAAAATGAAAGAGGAAAATGTGTTGAAGTTGAGAGTGGAAAGGCATATTTGAGGCAGGCCTGAAGTTTGAGGCCCAGCTGGGCTTTTGAAGCCTGCCCTCGATTTTTATGGGTACCTCACTCTACATTTTTTTGCCCTTTTTTTGATGACAAACTTTTTTTTCCAGTGCCAAATTTCCAACACATTAATTAATTGTTGTAGCCAATTAACTGTAGTTGTGCAAACGAGTTTAGCACTAATTACCATGCAGTGCCTGTAATCACATAAAAAACTTGCTGAGAGAGAGGAGAAGAGAAAGGAGGAATGGAAAGGGAGTGGTGGCAGAGAGGAGGGGGCCTGGAATAGAGGAGCATCCAAGGAAAGGGAACAAGAGGGAGTCTTGAGATTTCCTTACCATCTTGGCTCCAAGAGAAGGTAGCTGTCTTCCCAGCCACATTCAGGACCTCTGAGCATCATGAAATCTCAGTGTAAAGAGGAGGGGAAGGAACCAGTAAAGAGTGGTCTCTCTTTGTCTAAGAACTTCCGACCAAAATACAAAGGTTCAGAATGGATATTTCTAGTTGTTTCAGTGAGGCAACGTGGTAATCCCTATATTTCCCATTCCAGGCCTCAGCCTCAGTGCTGGAATTACTGGGCAGGGACAGTGGGTGTGACTGGGAGATATGCTGTTCCTGATGGGCCAAAAGAGATAAGACAAGCATGAGATGTAATCTCAACCTGGTTCTGGAGCTGTCAATAAATGGGGAAAACGGTTACAAGTCCACAACTACTAGAACAGGCCAAGGGAGCAATGGTAAAATCAACTGAGGAGCAGCTCCAGTATGAGGTGGGAGGTGCAGTCTTTGGCCAGACAGAGTTCCCAGGAGAGAAGCCAAATCTCTTTTCCTTCAAGTTGGCATCTCTACTATCCATCATATCTGGGCCAACTCTAGGTTTCCACCTGTCAGCTTCAACCAGTACACAGAGGCTGAGGAACAGATGAAACAATTTCTCTAGCGTCTCCTGACTCAGCTGTTTGTGATTTAGTTGGAGGGAAAGAGCAGTGGTAAAGTCAGGACTAAGCACCAAACTGGCATTTCTGCTAACATTCTTGTCCCCTCTCTACCATGTCCTAGACACAGAGCCTGCCCAAGGGTGTGTGTGTGTGTAAACAAACTGTAGTTCCTCATCACCAGAGACAACAAAAAAGTGCTATATCTCCCTTACCTCTCTAGAATAGACAGCTCACTTGTCATTGGAGTTCCCTCAGACCTCAGAGACACATTCAATTGGAGTTCCCAAGGAAGACCATGATCACTTATCCTCTGATAGACATCCAAAAGCTAGATCCTTCCTTCCCTATTCCAGGTGTCAGGTCTGTGGACAGATTGCTCAAGAGCTCCATCTACTTCGGCCTTGTTCTTCTCTGACAAAGGGAGAAAAAACTGTCCCCTGCTCCATGAAACCGGTGCTTGTCTAATCTATGAACCAAAGTTGGCTATAAAGACCCAGGCTGCTCCAATGCTGTCCCTGCCTCCAACATCTATCTCTTTGCTAGTACCATACACACCATACCCTCTTCCCAGCAACCTGACTCAAGTGTATAAAGGCCTTTTCCTGAAAAGGTCTGATGAGGTGGAAAGAAGTCTATTATCTTAGGTTCCAGGTTCCCTTTTACCAATCAATAGCATGTAGTCTTGGGAAAATGGCTTATTGTGAGCCTCAATTTTCCTTGTCTATAAAATGGAGATTATAGTAGTGACGTTTCCAAAGCATTAAGAAGTTTAATAATTGTGAATATTAAACACTCAGGGCCAAGCACGGTGGCTCACTACTTGTTACCTCAGCACTTTTGAGAGGCCATGGTGGATCACTTGAGGTCAGGAGTTCAAGACCAGTGTGGTCAACAGAGTGAGACCTCATCTCTACAAAAAAACAGAAAAACCAGAGGGGCATGGTGGCACGTGCTTGTAGTCCTATCCATTTGGGCGGCTGAGGCATGAGGACTACTTGAGCCCAGGAGTTCAAGGTCCCAGTGAGCTATGATTGCGCTGCTGTACTCCAACCTGCATAACAGAGAACCTGTCTCTAAAAAAAGATTAAAAATAAAATAGAACACTCAGCAGACCAAGTGAAATGAGTTTTTTCATTCATTGCTAATGAGTACAAAGTGAGAGGACCTACTGATGGGCAACTTGGTAATGTTAAAAAAGTTTACGTTCACACAAAAATCTGTACATGAATGTTCATACCAGCTTTATTTCTAACAGCCAAAAACTGGAATCAGCCCAGATGTCTTCCACCAGGTGACTGGCTAAACAAACTGTGGTATACTCATACCATAGAGTACATAAAAAAGAATGAACTATTGATACGCACAAAGACTTGAATGGATCTCCGGGGAATTATGCTGCATGAAAAAAGACAATTCTAAGAAGTTACAGATGTATAATTCCATCTTTAAAATGAAAACATTTTAGAAAGGAGGTCAGATTAGTGGTGGCAAGGATTAAGATGGAGATGAAGGGGGTTGGGGGGGAGGGAGGTGTGATTGTAAAGGGTAATATGAAAATTACTTGTGGTATTAGAACTGTTGTGTAGCCTCTTGACTGTAGTGATAAATATATCAAATTACACAGTAATAAAATAGCATAGCAATTAATATACACACATACATACACAAATGAGAACAAGTAAAACTAGATAAATCTGGACAAGATTGATGAATTCTATAAATGTCAATGTCCTAGTTGTGATATAATATGGTTTTAAAAAATGTTATCATTAGGTGAAAGTGGGAAAACCATACATGTATAAAGGGGTCGCTGGATTATTTCTTACATTTGCATGTTAATCTATAATGATCATTTTTTTAAAGCTATGATAGATTATTAATGTCTCTGATGGGTATAGAAAGAAGGGTCCACACTTATGCTTTTATTATTAAATTCCAAAAGGGAATATTAATATTCTCATTAGGGTACACATCAATAAAATGAACATAACCATGGAGGGTGGGTTTTGTATCTATTGACCAGTAATTCTACTTCTTGGAATTAATCAATAAAAAATGCATGAAGTTTTATGTGTTTGGATATTCATTGTGGTATAATTTATAACAGTAAAGATAAATGATTAAAAATAGGGATGAGACTTATAAATCAGCACAAATTTAGGTGATAAAATATGTGGCACTATATTACACACTTTATTATTATTTTTCTTTTTTTTGAGACAGAGTCTCACTCAGTAACCCTGGGTAAAGTGCCGTGGCATCACAGCTCACAGCAACCTTCAACTCCTGAGCTTAGGTGATTCTCTTGCGTCAGCCTCCTGAGCAGCTGGGGCTACAGGCGCCCACCACAATGCCCAGCTTTGTTGTTGTTGTTGCATTTTGGCTGGGGCCGGGTTTGAACCCGCCACCCTCATGATATGGGGCCGGCGCCCTACTCATTGAGCCAGAGGCACCACCCATGTTTTATTATTATTATTATTATTTGAAATAGAATCTCACTCTGTTGCCCAGGCAAGAGTGCTGTGGTGTCAGCCTAGCTCACAGCAACCTCAGCCTTCTGGGGTTCAAGCTGGGACTACAGGTGGCTGCTACAATGCCTACCTAATATTTTCTACTTTTAGTAGAGATGAGGTCTTACTCTTTCTCAGGCTGGTCATGAACTCCTGAGCTCAAGGGATCCTCCTACCTTTTGCCTCCCAGAGTGCTAGGATTACAGACATGAGCCCAAGACTTCAAACATACTTAAAAAAATATACCCAATATAGGCAGTGGCCGTAGCTCAGCAGGTAGGGCACTGGCCACACTGACGCTGGCAGGTTAAAACCAGGCCCAGGCTAGCTAAAACAACAACAAATGCAAAAAAAAAAAAAAAAAAAAAAAAGCCAGGCGTTGTGGTAAGTGCCTGGTTGTAGTCCTAGCTACTTGGGAGGCTGAGGGAGGAGAATTGCTTGAGCCTAGGAGTTGAGGGTGCTGTGAGCTGTGATGCCACAGCACTTTACCTAGGGCAACAGCTTGAGACTCTGTCTCAAAAAAAAAAAAAAATATATATATATATATACACACACACACACAATATAATGCCTTGCTCATAATAGGTACTAAATAAGTGGAGTTCTCCAGGGGATTTTGTTTTTTGAGGGATGGGGGATGTCTCACTCTGTTGCCCAGCTTGGAGTACAGAGGCACAATCATAGCTTACTGCAGCTTTGAACTCCTGGGCTCAAGTGGCCTCCCGAGTAGCTGGACCATAGGTGTGCGACACCATGCTAGGCTAATTTTTCTTAGTTTTTTGTAAAGACAAGATCTCACTATGTTGCCCAGGCTGGTCTCAAACTCCTGGCAATCCTCAGCCTCTCAAAGTACTGAGATTATAAGCATGAGCCACTGCACCTGGTCATCTTTTGTTCATTGGGTTGTGCCAGGTATCAAAAGAGCTAATGCAGGTACATGTATTTGACAAACTATAAAGCGCTTAGCAAATGCTAGTTGTTATCTATTTTCTTTCTTTTTTTTTTTTTTTGAGACAGAGTCTCAATATGTCACCCTCGGTAGGGTGCTGTGGCATCACAGCTCACAGCAACCTCAAACTCTTGGGCTTAAGCAATTCTCTTGCCTTAGCCTCCCAAGTAGCTGGGATTACAGGCACCCGCAACGCCTATTTTTCTTTTGGTTGCAGTTGTTGTTGTTTAGCTGGTTTGGGCCGGATTCGAACCTGTCAGCCTTGGTATATGTGGCTGGCGCCAGTTGTTATCTAAGTGACTATTTTTCCCATCTTCATCCTGGATGAAGTTGCATGTCTATCCAGAACAGTGGCTAATGTGCTCCTGGCTTCAGAGGCATGAGAATAGGGAGGCCCTGATTTCTTGGGGCGTATAAATCAAGTGACTGGAGCTACTTCCTTTCCAGGGGACTGCCACCTACACTCCATATCACATAGTAAACTATGGACATTCTATGTGATGGACAGCATCTGAACTTATACACAGTTAGCCTACAACCTTAGGGGAATCATATGACTTCATAAAAATAGCAGTGCCCTATTGCATCAACCACTATTGACTGAGCACCTATCAAGCACTATCCTAGGTGCTTTACACACATTATTTCACGAAATTCTCACAGCCTTATGGAGTAGTTGTCTGCTAGGAACAAGGAAACTAGGACTCAGAGGTTACATGAATTACCAAGGTAGTACAACTGGTAAGTGGCAACCCGGGCGGTGAAACCCAGAGCTGCCTGCCTTTGAAATTTGCAATCTGACCACCACACATACTATATTTAGAAGGACTGAGGAGAGGTGCACTGTGTGGAAAGTGTGCTGAGGCTGTCTGGAGGAGACCTGGAAAAGTAACTCTGTTCTTCCAATACTCCTTGGGTAGACAGACTTAAATCCACTGCAGGCAGAAGAAAAGTCTCTAAAGCAGCGGTTCTCAACCTTTCTTTTTTTTTTTGAGACAGAGCCTCAAGCTGTCACCCTGGATAGAGTGCTGTAGCATCACAGCTCACAGCAACCTCCAATTCATGGGCTCAAGCGAGTCTCCTGCCTCCGCCTCCCAAGTAGCTGGGACTACAGGCGCCCGCCACAACGCCCGGCCATGTTTTGGTTGCAGCTGTCATTGTTGATTGGCGGGCCCGGGCTGGATTCGAACCCGCCAGCTCAGGTGTATGTGGCTGGCGCCTTAGCCCGTTGAGCCACAGGTGCTGAGCCGGTTCTCAACCTTTCTAATGAGGCGACCCTTTAATACAGTTCCTATGGGTTGTGACCCACAGGTTGAGAACCACTGCTCTAAAAAGTAGTAGACTGATTCTAAAGTTTTTCATCCTGTAAGTTTTTCAACATGCTGCTAAAACCTGATCTCTTCTCTTCTGTTTCCAATGAAGATGGTGAGTAGATGATATGGTGCCTCTCCATGAAAGGTCTTTCTTTGGTCAAGAAGGTACAGAAGGGCCTTCTCTTTCCCAAGCTTTGTTGAAGCCATTACTAGTATACCCCAGTTTCTTTAGTCTCTTGGATCTGTCCCAAGGTATCAAACCAAAAGATATGCAGGAGAAAGTGAGCTAGGAAGGACAGGCAGAAAGGAATAGCCTAATCAAAAAGATCAGCTTAGAGATCATCCTGGGAGTCTCTTAGGACTTAGTGCCAGGCCTAAGTTAAGGTGGATAGTTTTTTCCACCAGGCTCAGCAGCAGGCTTCATGTTTGACATCTACCCAGCTGTGGAGGTCTGGCCAGCATCTTTCAAGCCAGAGCTGCTTTTTTGTCTCAATATGACATCTCAATAGCTACCTCTGTGTCAGACTCAAAGAAGTGGGCTAGAGATTCTGCCATCCTATGTTTACTCCTCCATATCCATATTACCTTGCTATATTTGCTCAGGTCAAGGCAACCCAATTTGAGGCTTAGAAATGCCCAGGGAAGAGAATAATTTTGTAAAGAGGATGCCAGGATCCCAAGGCTAGGTCTAAAGGAGCTCTTCCAGGATCTCAAAGCTAAGTCCAAAGGTATTTCCTCTTTTCTCCATGTATAAGAACCAAGAGGGCAACAGGGGCCTAATACTGGACACATACAAAGAAGGGGGAAGGATGTCACTTCTCTCTCCTTCCTCCACACATTATTCTACCCTGTGGGGTCCAAGCATGCCCATTGCTCATTTTAGCTTCCCTCAGTCCATCTACCCTATGGACAAGAGAGGGTTAAAAGCATGGTATGGGCAAGCTATAAATTTCCCATCAGTGTGGGGAGAGCAGGATTGTTGGCAGGGAGGGGGTTAGGAATGGGGGGGGAGCTGGGAAAAAGCCAGGAGGTTGTCTCTAGGTAACAATAAACACTGCAAGCAAGGAGCAGCTGTTACACTTACTCTCTCTGCATCACAATGCTGAAATAACACTAATAAACCAGTGTGCCCAATGCATGGGCATACATGCATTTAGTGCCAGGACCCCACTGCACCCCTAGGGCTGCCCTCTGCTTCAGGGTAGGGCCCTTGATGGCAGCAGACATATCAGTCTTGGCCTGAGTATATATGTGGGGAAGGATGAAGACTGATGAGTCCTCCCCAACCCAGTGGAATTTTGAGGGTCATGGGGCAGCAGGAGCTAGAGATACTGGTTTTGGAACCTGGTGATTACCGGAAAGAGTTCAAGTAGGGGTAGCTCTCAGGTGGGAGGTGGGAGTAGAGGAGGCGAGTGAGGAGTATAGGGAACAGACAACAACCATATCCTCTCAGACTGGAGGGGATAGTCAGAAATGGGAGTTGGCTAAAGGGAGGTGAAAGAAAAGGCAAACAGAGAAAGAGGATGGAGATATAGGAGGATTAGGGAGCCTGTAGTATCTTAGTGTGATTCTTTTATTTCTCTGGAAACTGAACTTCCCCTACAACTGCCTCACAGTACTACTTTTATACCCAGGGCCAGTTGATGTGTTGGTTTAGTTCAGGACTGAGCTTTATTATGGGGAGTTTCAGCAGGAGACCCTGAGCTTCTGATGCTTCCAGGGAGAGCTGTCAAGAGTGGTGCTGCTTCTCATCTCCCTGCATGAAGAGCAGCTAGTCTGTCCCTTTCTCCAACCACAATTATCTCTGGATCACCAGGGGCAGTTGGGCAGAGGGCCTCTCACCCTGGTGGTCAAGCAGAGGTACCAGAAAGGAAGAGAAATAGGTGAATAATGGCCGGTCCCCAGTGGCTCACGCCTGTAATCCTAGAACTTGGAAGGCTGAGGCGGGTGGATTACCTGAGCTCACGGGTTTAAGACCAGCCTGAGCCAGAGTGAGACCTCATCTCAAAAAAAAAATAGCCAGGTGTTGTGGTGGGTGCCTGTAGTCCATCCCAGTTACTTGGGAGGCTGAGGCAAGAGAATCACTTGAGCCCAAGAGTTTGAGATTGCCGTGAGATTCACTGGAAAGAATTCAAGTAGGGATAGCTCTCAGGTGGGAGCTGGGAGGAGTGGAGGAGAGTAAGAAAATATAGGGAACAGACAACAGACACTCTACCAAGGGTGACAAAGTGAGGCTATGTCTCAAGGGGAAAAAATAGGTGAATAATAACTTAGGCTCTGCCACAGAACTCTCAGCCCATCCTTCTCTGAAGTTAAAGGTAGGAGTGTTTATTATATTATGTGTCTGGATACACTAGCACCAAGATCCCTATTTCTCTTTGCCAGTTCCAGTCACAGGCCCCTGGGACTGTGGTCACAGTCATGAATCGTTCTCCAGGTCAACCTTCTGGCCTTTCTCCTGTTGTGATCTCAAACACACAGTATCCTCAATCCAGAAAGAATGAAAAAGATGTGCATTGCCCACCTGGCATTTAAGGAAGGAGGGAATCAGCACTTGGTATGGTTCTGCACCTACCTCCTAACCAGCACCAACACCTTGGATCAGCCAACCCAGGAGTCCCTACCTGGTCCTCTCATGTATTGGGTATCTGTTTCTAGGGAGGAAAGTACTAAGACCAGGCTTTAGTTTCATAATAGTGCTTTTTTTTCTTATTTCTGAAACTGTGGTGTCCACTGGGTACCCAGAGTCCTGAGCAGGCAAGTGAGGGCAAGGAGGAGTAGCTGTATCTGCCAAGAAAGCCCCTCCTCTGGAAGGTGCCAGGAGGAACTGAGCTGCCTCAACACGTGTGAATGTCCAGACAATGGATAGAGCAGGACAAAAATAACTGGCCTCTCCAATTCTTTCCTCACCAGGAATGCCCAGTGTCCCCTTGTTGCCATAGTCCAGACGGGAGACCTTTGTCCACAGAGGAAGCAGAAATGGGGTAAAAGAGAGCACCGACAGGCCTGGACCCCATTCCTTTCCATTGTTTTCGTGAGCCACCCCCATTGCTGTGAGTCACCAGAACCTTGAGCTTGGTTGAGTTGCCAGCAGCCTTCCCCCTCCCTCCATCCTCCAGGAGCTAGGCACCCAATGGGCTCCAGAGACCACCATCTTCCTACTTGCAGGGCCATAGTCCCCTTCTTCATTTCTAGGAATCTGCAACACAGATATATTAAGAAAAGTGAGCAAAGGAGTGTGAGAGACCCCAGGAGGTGCTCTGTACTGGGGTAGAGAGCCAGCTGCTTGCACAGAGGAGCAGGATCACAGCCAGGAGAGCTGGCACACTTGGTCACACAGCCTTGTCAACATGTGAGATGGGGAGCAGAAGAGGATGGGGTAAGGATGCTGTTTCAGGAGTAGGCATCTTCTCTTGGCTTGCTCGCTGGTCAGTTTCTTCTCCTTGGCCTCTCTCCTTGGGTGGTGATGGACACCATGTCACTGCCATATCTGTCTACCCCTTTCTCTGCCTTTCTCTCCTTCTTCAGAGCTTTGACAGCTACAGAGAAGGGAGCTACATAACAACCTTCAAGGTGTCAAGGTGGGAGGTTCAGACATCCAGATCTCTCCCCAGTGAGTGGAAAAACTGAGGGAAAAGGAAGAAAGCTAAAACCTAGGCCAAAAGTGAGCCTAATTTCTTTTCTCTAAAGTCTGGGTACTGCTATCTCAGCCTTCCACTCACTTCAAATCTACCCCTCTTACCCCTAAAGGCTCAGCGTTTCTACTGGACTATAGGCTCTGACTCCAGGCTATAGATCTTTCAACTTTGCAAGTGGGAAGCAGGCCTGATAGGGCTGGGGAGGGGGAGCCCTGTTCTATTCCTTAGAAAAACACCCAGAGGCGAGGTAGGCGGTTCACACCTATAATCCTAGCACTTTAGGAGGCTAAAGCAGCACGATTGCTTAAAGCCAGGAGTTTGAGACCAGTCTGAGCATAAGTGAGACCCTAACTCTACAAAAAATAGAAAAAAATTAGCTGGATGTGGTGATGCACACCTGTAGTTCCAACTACATGAGAGGCTAAGGCAGGGATTGCTTAAGCATAGGAGTTTGAGGTTGCTGTGAGATTCGACGAAGCCACTGCACTCTATCCCAGGTGACATGGTAAGACCCTGTCCAAAAAAAAAAAGAAAAGATAAAAAAGAATAACACCCAGAATCTAGATTGAATGCTTTAATGGCTTTTAAACACCTCTAATATGCCTCCAGTATGTTGGAGTAGGGAGGGACAAAGGGTGTCCATCCCTTCTCCTTTGCTGTATACTTGCTCCTTCACTGTGTTGTGATCCAGAGCAGAAACAGTAGCTCTGTAAACAGCAGCCACCTAGTAAGTCCCCCATACTCACTAACAATGTTCTCCCAACATTAGACAACCAGCACCACAGACGGGACTTCAGGTCTCAGTTCCCAAACTTCACCGTCTGCCTTCTCCCCACTTTCAGGTTTTTCTCTGCTCTATCCTGACAAGAAGGTCTTCCTTTCCTTCCTTATTCCTGGCACAGCTTTCCTCCCCTGCCAATACCTGGAGAGCCCTTGAAGCAGGGAGGGGTCCTAAACGGATCTTTTTTAAATCCCAGATGGATTCTTTCCAGACTGTCTTGGGGGAATTTGAGAGGGCCTTTCTATTCCTGCCTGCAGTACAGAAGGGAGAGAATCAACCAAGTTGATGACCCTGAAGGTCTAAAGGCAGAGCAGGGAGAGGCTAGGAGCACTTAAGAGGCAAATCCTGCTCTTCCCAGGGGCTTTGGGGATATAAAATAGGGTACAGAGGAGAAAGGAATTCTGGGTGAGGGAAGGGTATTAAAGTCCTAGAGGGTGTAACAAATTTTGGGCACTGCTTTCCAAGCTCTGTGCCTATCCTTGCCTCTATCCCAACTTAGCCTCATAAAGAACAGAAAAAAAGAATGTTGAATTTTCTGAGGAAGGAGAAAATCACCTTTGGCAACCTGGTAGGAAAGACCCCTTTCTCTCTCTCTCTCTTTTTTTTTCTTTAGAGACAGAGTCTCATTTTATCGCCCTCGGTAGAGTGCCATAGCGTCACAGCTCACAGCAACCTCCAACTCCTGGGCTTAGGCGATTCTCTTGCCTCAGCCTCCCAAGTAGCTGGGACTATAGGCGCCCGCCACAACATCCGGCTACTTTTTGTTGCAGTTTGGCCTGTGTCAGGTTCAAACCCACCACCCTCAGTATATGGGGCTGGTGCCCTACCCACTGAGCCACAGGCATCTCCCAAAAGACCCCTTTCTCCTTTATTCCTTTCCTCCTTAACTCTAGCATGTGAACATTGAAAAAAGCAATGGAGTGGAATGTGGGCAGCAGAAACCTGTCCTCCTCTCCAGCGTACATCACCACTATAAGAGTCAAAAGGGGGCTCGGCGCCTGTGGCTCAGTGGGCTAAGACGCCAGCCATGTACACCTGAGCTGACAGGTTCGAGTCCAGCCCGGGCCCACCAAACAATGATGGCTGCAACCAAAAAAAAAATGGCCGGGCGTTGTGGTGGGCGCCTGTAGTCCCAGCTGCTTGGGAGGCTGAGGCAGGAGACTCGCTTGAGCTCAGGAATTGGAGGCTGCTGTGAGCTGTGATGCCACAGCATTTTGTCCAGGGTGACAGCTTGAGGCTCTGTCTCAAAAAAAAAAAAAAAAGAGTCAAAAGGGGCCTGACTAAGAGCTCTAGGGCCATAGCACCACATGAATCCATGGGCATTTCTAATTCAGCCTTCAGGGCATTGAATTTGAATTCTGTCTCTTACAGGATATCCCAAAGGTCACCGTACATACGGAAAATGGGAAATTGTAGCTAAATGTACCTTTATTTACAAAATATTTATTACAAAATATTTCTCTATGTGTTGATCTATAAGTATAAAAAATACTAAAGATATAGCCAGGCGTTGTATCTGGCTATATCTTTAGTATAGGCACCGACAGGCCTGGACCCCATTCCTTTCCATTGCCACCCACATACACTGGGGCTGACAGGTTTGAACCCGGCCTGGGCCTGCCAAACAACAATGACAACTGCAACAACAACAAAAATAGCTGGGCATTGTGGGGGGCGCCTGTAGTCCTAGCTACTTGGGAGGCTGAAGCAAGAGAATCGCTTAAGCCCAAGAGTTTGAGGTTGCTGTAAGCTGTGATGCTATGGCACTCTACCCAGAGCCAACAGCTTGAGACTCTGTCTCAAAAAGAAAAAAAAAAAGGAAAAACTAGCTGGGCATTATGATGGGCCGCTATAGGCCTGGCTACTCAAGAGGCCAAGCCAAGAAGATTTCTCGAGCCCAAGAGTCTGGGGTTGCTGTAAGCTAGGACACCATAGCACTCTAACCAGCGGGACAACAGAGTGAGATTTTGGCTAAAAAAAAAAAAAATATATATATATATATATATATATGATATATTATAAAACCTGTCTTCTAGGCTTAGACATGAGACAAGAGATATAAAACCACTCTTCACAGTGTTTTTTGACATAAGTTTCTTCAATGGCTTATAACACGGCAGGGACACTTACAGGATTTTAGGATTTTCTTAAAAGCTCAATATTTAATTTTTAGTTTTTTTTTTTTTTTTGCGATATAGGCTCTAGCTGTTACCCTGGGTAAAGTGCTGTGGCATCACAGCTCACAGCAACCTCCAACTCTTGGGCTTAAATGATCCTCTTGCTTCAGTTTTTCTATTTTAGTAAAGACAGGGTCTAGCTTTTGCTCAGGCTGGTCTTGAACTTGTGAGCTCAAGCATTCTACCTGCCTCGGCCTCCCAGAATGCTAGGATTACAGGCATGAGCCACCATGCCTGGCCTTAGTTTTTTTTTTTTAATGGGGGGATTTATTTCTTGGTTACGGAGTTGGGGTAATCGATACATTTTTTTCCCTGTAGACCTTACAAGACATGCTAAAATTCCACAAGGGTGAGGAGTTGTATGGGATTTGTGTTCTTAGAAGCATGGAAATGGTTGAAACAACCTCTAGAACAGGCTATATGAAGGAAATGTCCCCTGGCCAGACCCCCATCAATAATGCTCCATAGAAGCTGCACCTGCCTATATACTCCCCTAAATTGCTTCCAAGACTCAGGTGACACAGATGTGAAAAGTTCAAGTAATGGAGAATAATACCCTAAATACCCTATTCCCCTGACTTTTTTCCCTTCAACCTCGCATACCTACCTTTCCTTTCCCTGTGTTCCCAGGAATTCTGCAAATCCAGGAACACAAAGCAATTGCAGGATAGCTTTCAATTGATTATCCTTAGTCTGGGTCTTAGTTTCACCTGTGAAATGAAGGGGTCAGGCAAAATGAGCTCCAAGTTCTCTGCCTTGCAACAGTAAGGTTCTATGATTCATACTCCAAAAAGGCATCAGGCTTCCTTTGCATGCCATTTTGCATGTAATCTCCATGGCATTTATTTTATGTCAAAATGTACAGAAATATTTCTGAGCCCTGCCCTCACCCCCACCACCCCCCAGTTTCTGGTTTACGGACCCTAGCTCTTGTCCTCTCTCTTTAAGGACCTCATAGTTCTGTCCCCATCTTCCTTTCATAATTTTTAGAACTCCTTGCAACAAGCCCAACCAGATAAAACCCCAGGAGCAAGAAAACAGCCTCACCTAATATTCTGGCTGTAATTTTAGGCTCCAGACCTGAGTCAACCAGTACAATTCCAACCCTTTTGGAGGTCTTGGCAGTTGGGGGGAAATCCTGGCACCTTTCCCCAGTGCCTCCCCTCCTCCACCTCACTGTTTTCCATGCCAGAACACAAAGTGGCCAGTGATTGATGGGTCCAGGTTCCTGGTAACCGCACCCCATGGCCCAATCCTCCTCCCTTACCCAATCCCTCCCCTGTCCCTATTCAGATATCAGATTGTCTCATGTTGGTCCCTGAGGTCCCATTAATTAAAAATACATCCAATTAAATGGCAGGTGAAAACGTGCTATTGAAGCTCCACACACACCCCCAGCCCCAGCTTGGTCTCTCTCCCCTCCCCAATCTCCCTTTTAAGGCTCAGCTGTGCTTTGAGCTGAGAAAAAAAATAGAGAGGAAGCAAGTACAGGAAGACATAGGGATGGGATATGATTGGGGGGCAATTTGAATCTCTGCCAGGGTAGCATGTGCCAGCCTAGGAGGGTGGCACCATGCCCTGGTGTCTAATTTCTGGAGGTGTGAGTAAGTTCAGTCAGCTGGGTACCTGCCATCATTTCTCTTAAAGGGGCACAGGGCAGTCAGAGGGTGTGGTTAGCTGTGCTGCCCTCCTTCTGTACTTGGTGGACGAAGGGCAGAGTGTGAATGGTAGAGGGGCCTTAGGAAGGTGTGTGATGTTCAGGGGCTGGGAGAGTCTGAGGTCTCCATTCTTGGCATATCTTTGCTCTTCCCCAAACTGGGAAGATACAATGGGGAGCCAGCTAGGACCCAGGTGGCAGGGCATGGCAATGCTCCCAAACTTGGCTGTGCCCATTTCTGCCCAAAGGAAAGTTGAAAGAAGGATGGAAGGAGCCAGAATTAGGGTGAAGGCAGATAGGGTCAAATAGGATAAAATATGTAAAGACAGAGATATTCATGTGGGCACCATGTCCTCTAGCACCTTATAGGTAAGAGGACCTGGTGGACCTGTCCTGGTTGCCCTTTTTCTAGGCTAAAACCAGCAGCAGTATTATGAAGTCACCTTTGCCTGGCTGCCTGGCAGACTGGGAGTTGGGAATCTCCCTTGATGAGCACTGACTACCCTCATTCTCCATGCTTATGGTATCGCCAGCATTTTGCTAAGGAAGACATATGCCCCCTGAAAGCCCTTTGGCCCCAAGCAACACAAAACTAATGGATACTGTGAGCTGTTTGAAGAGCAGTTAGGAAAGTAGGGGTGACTCATGGTAGCACTCAGAATCTAGGCAGGAGTGAGGAGTTTGCCAACTCAGGGCCCCCGCCTGGCCTCCTTGGCAGCCTCAGCACTCCTCACTTCACTTTAACGCTAATTGGAGATTTTAATCTGCGCTGCTGCTCTGCTTGGGGTGCTGGGGGGAGCACCAGCTGTGCAGTAATTCCAGCAGCACCGACTGTTTAATCAAGCTGTCCTCCTGGGGAGGGGCCCTCAGGCATGGGGGTAAAAAGGAGGAGGAGGACCTCTGTCTTCTCCCTTAGCCTATTTAGCCTGGAAGGGCTTCATGGAAACTGAGGGTCAGTTATGGGGTCCTCACTCCTGTCCGGGCCCTGTGGCCATTTTGCATCCCTAGCAGAGCTATAACAAGGGATACAGTGGGTAGGAGGCGCATGAGTCAAAGCAGCCCACCTTCCCTTCCCGCTTCTGACACTGTTTTTGGGTCCGAGCCCTGGAGGGTCCTGAGGTGTATCCAGCCACTCTGACTGCGGACACCTCTAGACCATCTTGTATTTTGCAGATCTGTGCTGGGGGTCGTGACAAGGTGAAACACTCTCCTAGGCTTTAGCCCCGCATTGCACACTTTCCCACTAACAAAGATACTTTTCTTGAAACAATTATACAAGATTTCCCCTCCTAAAAACCTCAGACACCCCACCCTCTGGGTCATAGTGACTCTTGTGGAGGCAGGGGGACAGTGGAATGGACAGCTAGAGCCTGCTATACCCTGAGGGAGAGAAGCACCTGTACAAGGTAGTCAGTGCCTAGTGGCTTTCCAAGTTCAGCTGGGAATGAGATAGGCTACTAGGGCATAGTGTTTAGAGTCATAGGCTATTCTAAAATAAGAACAAGTGGTACCTATCATTATTTTGGCTTTGGGGGTCCCAGGTCTCTGGGGGTGTTTCTGAACTTTTGTCTTGGGGAAAGGGTGACCTCCACTTGTATTCTGTTTGCTCAAGGGCATGAGTTTTAATTGGTCAACAGTGCCCTCGTGTGGTGGAAACCAAGACTGTAGCTGTCCAACTGGCAGGGCTGCTCTGGGGTGGGATCTAGAAACCTGGCTGACAGACAGGTGACGGAGTTGTGAATCTTGATACTCTACGCCATCAAGGCAGACCACGTATACTTACTGTTTGACTACTTACAGGGACATTTCTTGCTTTCTAAACCTGCCCTCTCCCTCTATCCACTTCTTCCCTCTTTCTTCACCTCAAACAGTGCATATGCCTACCAGAAGAGGGAGCACCTTATCTAGAGGTGACACTTGGGCCTGCTGTTTGTGCTGTTGGGATTGCAGGGGAAGAGAGAGGAGGTCTGCAGTCAAGAGGATAAGCTGATGTCACCTTCAATGCACAGAAGGCAAGGAGATGCTCTATCTTACCTCCCCACCACACCCCCAACTCTCTATAGACCTCAGAAGAGAGATGACACCTGAGCTCAAGACGGTGAAACCTATTGGTTGATTCTGCCCTACTGCCATTGTCATCCATTCTCCACTCCCTGGGAGGGGCTGGAAATGAGTTGGACAGACAGGTTTTTAGAGCCTAAGATCCTGATCCTGAAGAATGGATACCAGATAACATACTTTTCCCTCAATGGCTTGGTGCACATAGCTCAGTGGTTAGGGCATCAGCCCCATGCATGCACCAGGGCTGGTGGGTTCAAGCCTGGCCAGGGCTTGCTAAACAATCACAACTGCAACAAAAAAATAGGCAGGCATTGTGGTGGGTCCCAGCTACTCGAGAGGCTGAAGCAAGAGAATCGCTTAAGCCCAAGAGTTTGAGATTGCTGTGAGCTGAGACACTATGCCACCCTACTGAGGACAACATAGTAAGACTCTGTCTCACAAAAAAAAAAAAAAGATCCAAGTACTCTTTTAAGATTCCAGGCCACTAGGAAGAATGTATATCTGGGGCTTCAGACTTCTAACCCTCCAAAGAAAAGCTGTCTGTCATTAAACTCTTTCTTTCCCATACCAAATATTGTTTGCTGGTCCCATCCTGCACTTTCTACGTAGGAAAAAATTATACTGTACTATAGACAAAGAGATGGAATTCTGAGACCAGGAGAGGCTCTCTAAAGATAAGAACTGGAGGGCAGCGCCTGTGGCTCATGGAGTAGGGCGCCGGCCCCATACACTGAAGGTAGCGGGTTCAAACCCAGCCTGGGCCAAATTGCAGAAAACAGAAAAATAGGCTCGACGCCTGTGGCTCAAGCGGCTAAGGTGCCAGCCACGTACACCTGAGCTGGTGGGTTCAAATCCAGCCTGGGCCCACCAAACAACGATTGGCTGCAACCAAAAAAAAAAAAAAAAAAAAAAATGGCCAGGTGTTGTGGCAGGCGCCTCTAGTCCCAGCTATTTGGGAGGTGAAGGCAGGAGACTCGCTTGAGCCCAGGAATTGGAGGTTACTGTGAGCTGTGATGTGACGGCACTCTATCCAGGGTGACAGCTTGAGGCTCTGTCTCAAAAAAAAAAAAAAAAAAAAACACAGAAAAATAGCCGAGCGTTGTGGTGGGCGCCTGTAGTCCCAGCTACTTGGGAGGCTGAGGCAAGAGAATCACCTAAACCCAGGAGATGGAGGTTGCTATGAGCTGTGATGCCACAGCACTCTACCGAGGGTGATAAAGCGAGACTTGTCTCTACAAAAAAAAAAAGAGAGCTTGAAGTAAGCAAGATAGAGAGCTGAATCATCACGGCCTTCACCTTGTTGGAGATATTTAATAACAAAATTTACTCCCAGAGAGAATCCCACAACTCTGTGGGAGTTGATGGGTAGAGTAGCAGCATACCTACCGGCAGACGAGAAGGGTTGGGTGGGCGCTGGAGGCTGGTGACCTGCCCTGTCTGGGCATTAGGGATGGAGAAAAAGGCCTGCAGGCCTTTACTTCTGGTGTCTCACACAATGTTGGGACAGGTGAAATCTCCCATTGAAACTGCAAAGGAGGTGGAGCAGCTAATTAGAAGTAGTGAAAAGGGCCAGCATTGCCCTATTTTGTCTAAGAAAATAGCTTCTTGGGAAAGAAGAAGATAGCAGGGCTGTGTGATAAATTGGGTGGTGGGCCAGCTGTCTTTGAGAAGAAGGCTCAGAGTAACCCAGTAACTGACATCAGTAGCCCACAATAGAGAAATATCCATCAGCACAACTGGCCAAGAAGAAACAACAGAAATGAAATGACTGCTAGTGACAAAAAAGAGGATTACCCATTCCAGTTGGAAGAGAGAGCTTATTAACCAGAAGATAGAACACCAGAATAGGATAAAGTAAAAAGCTAAGGAAAACCAAAACAAAACAAAAAAAGGTGACGAAACTACTTCAGAGATCTTTGGGAATAACAAACTTCCCTGAGACCAGAGGTGAGGTAGAGGTAGGGTTCTCCCATATAAAAGCAGGCCAGTGGCCTCTGATTGGCCTTAGGTCCCTACCTGACTTTAGATTCTGTGAAAGAAACTGACTTTGCCAGGCTCTCAAAGTGAGGTAACTGATGGATGTCATCGAATTCCTTGGGGGCCATCCCTGCTGTTGCTGCCACCTGTAAAAGAAAATGACAGGCTATATGAGACATGAGACAAGGGACTAGACAACTAAAGAGTGTCTCTGATTTTTCACCCAGGGAACATGGCATTGGTAGGTAGCAGTGATGACAGTTATGACTCTTCCAATTCCCTTAAACCTGAATTCCCCAGAAGGATTCAGATGAACTTTAAATATACTCCCAGAGAAAGTCATAACTGTTCTAAGATTCTTATCTCCAGGAAACTAGCTCCCAGGCTGCTAAAAGCAAAACCATAGTTCCTATACTTAAGAAGTTGGGAAATTCAACAGAAATAGAAGCTGTGAGACCTAGAATTATAAAGGGCAGTGAAGGTTAATGGTTAATATAAGGCTCATGCAAGAAGGTTACTTGGAGGCCACCTAGTTTTAGATCAGATCACCAGCTTGGAGTTGTAGTTCTCTTGTTCACAATAGCTTCTTCAGGAAGAGCTCCGAGGAGGAAAAGAAACTAACAAACAAAAAAATCCCAACTACAAAACAGAAAGGTTTGTGGGACAGCAACTTGATACAACTTGGGCAAATAGGTCTATCATATATTTTCTAGGCAGACACAAATTTGCATGGAGACCAACTCCATCCTTCAATTAGGATGTGATGGACAAAATGTAAAGGATATATAATGGGATCTATTTCTTTGTCATCAGCAAACAATGATCATTTTGCAGATCCCCAGCCCCTCTGCCCTAGACTCATAACTCTAAGCTGCCTGTGATGCCCTCTTCTCTTCAAGGTTCTGCTTCCAGCTTAGGAATGCCTTGGCATTCCCTTCTTTGCTCAACAGTGGTTCCCAGACCCATATGTCCAGAGAAAGGAAGATTTGGAAGGAACTGTAGATACATCCAGGAGAGGTTCAAAAAGGAAGGGAAGTTTCAGCACCAGAGTAAAATGACTTACAGAACCTGCCATGCATGCCTGCCAACTAAGCACACTATTTAGGGTATTTAAGCCATTGTGGAGCACCACACACCACCTTCCTTTTCCCTCATCAAAGGAGAACACCAAACAACTCAAAACTAAAAATAATAAAGGAGAGGAAAATAAAGGGTCCCTTACCCAATTTTCCTGTAATCTTAAAGAATATCTCAATTTGCTCTGAATTCTATAATCTTGTCTCTCATTCAGAGGCCCCTCCCCCACCTTAGTTTTTTAGCCAATGTGATATGCTTTCTTTTTCCCTTTTGATTTTTCTTTTCAATATTATAGCAGTATTGAAATGCAAAGGAGCCTGAGTTGAGATTTAGGGTAAATTCCTCACATTGTCTCTGAGGATCTTTTCCTGCTATTCAGAGATGGTGGCAAAATGCTAGTTGACTTTTGAGGTTAACTCTGAGAGCATCATCATCTTTTGCCATGGCTTCCACTTACTTCTCAACCAAAAGAGCCTTTGACTCTAAATCAGCGGTTCTCAACTTGTGGGTTGCGGCCCACAGAAACTGTATTAAAGGGCTGCAGCATTAGGGAGGTTGAGAACCACTGCTCTAAATAAATATTACACTTGTACAACTTACATGTCATTGGAAGATTATTCTTTAAGGTAAAATACATAAAATTCCCCAGTTTTTCTACTAATGATTTTTAAATCTTACCCCCTCAACCTCCATCCCTCCCTCCTCAAAATCTCATAGCCCTGGCCAGGCATGGTGACTCACACCTGTAACCCTAGCACTTTGGGAGGCTGAGTCATAAGCATTGCTTGAGGCCAGGAGTTCAAGACCTGCCTGAACAATATAGTGAGACCCTGTCCTCTACAAAAAAACTTTTTTAATTAGCCAGGCATGGCAGTGTGTGCCTGTAGTCTAAGCCACTCAGGAGACTGAAGCAAGAGGACTGCTTGAGCCTAGCAGTTTGAGGTAACAGTGAGCTATGGTCATGCCCCTGCACTGTAGCCTGGGCAACAGAGCAAGACCCTGTTTCCCAAACAAAACAAAACAAAAACCTCTCACAGCTCTTCCTTCCTCTCCTGAGGAAGCTCAGAGCTCTTAGAAATGGGTCATCTTAAATTTGGGAGTGCTATATTCACATAGGTCAAGATTCTGGCCTCTTGGATCTAGTCCTGGCAAGTTGCCATTAACTCACTTGAGATTGGGTGAGGCACTTCCCTTCCTTTTTTTTTTGTAAAGACAGAGTCTCACTTTATCATCCTCAGTAGAGTGCCACAGCGTCACACAGCTCACAGCAACCTCCAACTCCTGGGCTTAGGCGATTCTCTTTCCTCAGCCTCCCGAGTAGCTGGGACTACATGTACCTGCCACAACGCCTGGTTATTTTTTTTGTTGCAGTTTGGCCAGGGCTGGGTTTGAACTTGCCACCCTCAGCATATGGGGCCAACGCCCTACCCACTGAGCCACAGGCACTGCCTGCACTTCCCTTCCTTAAGCCTCACTTTCCTGCTCTGTAAAGTGAGAGTCTGGATTACATGATCTCTTTTCTAGGTCTGTCGATCTATGGTTCTATAAGGGAGAAAACAAGTGTCCTTCCATCAGGAAGTAAGAAGACATTCCTGCCCTTCACACCTTGTCTCTGGGCCACTGCAGAGAGAAGCTATCCTATACATGGCTGCCTTTCTCTTGCAGGCTTAATTAAAGGGACAAGTGAATTCCAGTAGGAGGCCCTCCTTTTAAGTGCCAAACTCCTTCCCCTAAGAGGAAAAAGAAATTAAGGACTCTAACCTTGAATCTTGATAAAGCAGATAGGAGACTGAAGGCAGGTATGAGGCAGGAAGGAGTGTGATAAGCATGCCCCCACCCCACACTTGGCTTTGCCTAGGGAGTCCCATATAAGTAGTGGCTGCCAACCTAACTCAATTGTGTGGGGACAAAAGTAAGGACGTGTGTAAATATATCCACAGCATTGATATAAATGTCTAATCAATGTCGATATACACAGTCTTGTTCTCCCCTATGTTAGGGCTGCAGGTACCTGTAACAAGACCTGGTAGGTAGGAGGGGATACAACATCTTATGCTTCTCCCTTCCCCAAAGTTGGAATGGAAGAGACAGTGAGACAGGAGCTACTTGGCTTCCTATAAATTGTTTTGTCCTTCCTCACAGCTGCAATCAGAAGCTAAGGGCTCCCGCAGGCCTTGTTCTGATCTGCTGCAGGCAATGGAGGGTTTTTGAAACAGAGAGGACTTGGCTGCGGCCCCGTTTCAGCTGCCATTGGGGCTGGCTAATGGGCTCATTCGGGAAGACCCCCGCCTGCTGCACTAAAGAGTCCCCTGCCGACCCCCTCCCCAGTCCCAACCCAATTAATAAATGGGGGCTCCCACTTTATGGGTCTGGGAGCAGGAATCAGAGATACAAATGACCCCCAGGGAGGGACAGAAAAAGGCCTTCCAAGAATCAAGCCAGAGAATTGTGCATCCACAGGCACATGCTGCCACAGGCTAGTCATATCCTATTTTCCAAGCATTAAAGGGGAAGAAACTGGCAAAAACTGTATTTTCTTTCCAAGATCCAGAGGAAGATAGCATTCCTGAAGTCTGTAGGCACACCCCAGCATAAGACCTCTCTTGCCTAGTTCTCCAACCTGAAAAAAGCAGGGTCAAGTTATTATCTGGACACATAGTGCATGCTGTTATTCTGCAAGGGCAGTGCCTCCTTCTAAGATATGCAATACTGAACACAGACATATCCCACAACTGGCTAATAAAGCAAACACTCCCTACACCTTAACAACAAAGAGGCTCCCTCTTACCAAGTTTTCATTTCATCCCTATAAACAGCACAAATGTGTCTTGGGATCATCATTGTGAGGTTAGCTTTTATTTCTCCCCTCATATCTAAGCTGTGATCAAGCCTTGTTAATTCCTATGGAACTACCTCCTTTCTTCTGATTCCCCTTATCCTGCTTTCTGAGTACACACTTGGCTTTGCCCTAGGGAGTCCCATATGAGTAGTGGCTGCCAACCTAACTCGACTGTTGTGTGGATAAAAGTAAGCCCTCACTGAGTAAGCCCTCACTGCCTCATGTCTTGGCAAGAAAAACAATATTCTAGTGAACTTTTCAGCTTCCTTGACCTAGTACTGCTGCAAAAGTCTTCAACATCACTTTCCTCTCATCATGTTCTATTCCATTATGCTTACTAAATCAAATTCCTCATTCAAGCCAACAAGTTTGCTTCTCCAACTTCATTTTCTAATATTCCCTCCTTCCCTACCATTCTAGTTAGTCAATTCATAGCCCTCTTCACAAAGTACACATGACCCTTCTTCCACAAGTCTCCTCCCTCTGCTTTCTTCTGTTCCACGTCTCTTATTTTCTTTACTTGCAAGTAATTATTTCTGATTAACTCCACTTTTTCTATTTCTTTGGTTTCCTCTTATTGGGGTACTGTTTTATTTTATAACTAGCATTAACATGTTGACTTATACATACCAATTCCCTACTCCCCACCAAGTATAAGACTTAACTTATACTAGCCCAGAAGTTTTCTAAAGGTGGAACACTCCCCCAGTCTTCTCCCTTACAGGTTATCCTGTACTCAGGACATGACTCTGGTAATGATATTAATGTTCCCCACTGAAGTAACCCTCACGATATAACTCCTGGGATATTATATCAAACAAGGAACACAATCTTATTATCACTGTCAATTTTCAGAATTTTAAGAATAGCCACATGTCCTGAACTTGACATTAAATCTTTCCAAACTTCAGTTTCATGACTTCAAAGTCATAAAAAAATAAAAAACAAGCATGGTCACCAAAGGAATTTGTTTATCTCCTTGATATGTATAGTATACAGGGGTTGCCCCCAAAATGTATATACATTTTAATGGAAAAAGCTATCCTATTCATGCCCATTGCACGGTGACACTAGCATTCATTTAATTAATGACATCTTCTGAGCAAATATCATACTATACATTGCTACTGTAATTCAATGCAGCTTCTAAAATACATAGATAGCATCTCTTAAAATGCATATACATTCTTTGGTACTCCCAGTATAAATATTCTTCTTTTTAAAGCTTTGGATAAGAAGTCCCATTTTGTTCCCTATTTCTAAGATTAATCCTATATTTTCAAGTCATGACTTGATTTTCTGCATGGAAATCGACAATCCCAGAGCCAACAGTACTCTTGTTCCCTATCCTGCCTCTAGTCATCACATTTTAGAAGGTCTTTGGGAATGGAGAAGTTATTCGTGTGTCTTTCAACTGTTTGGCAAATACTCCCCTTAGATTAACCTCACTCTCACAGACTCTTCCCTTCTTCTAGGTTAGCAGTGTGTGGTTAGAGAGGGAAAAATGGTCTACCACTCCCCTTTATCTCCTACATATTGCTCAGGACAATAAAAAGGATTTGCCTTTTATTCTTTCCATCCCTTAGCCTGAAGATGCTTAACCACAAATAAAAGCAAAGCACTTAGCACAGTGCCTGACACAGTAGGTACCCAACAATGTGACCTTTATTAAAATATGTCTTCATAGTATATTGTTGGTACTTTTCTCTCCCTTCTTCCTCCCACCACCACAGGTTTCCCAACTTTTCTGGGTACGTGTTGTCACTGGTCAAAGATGGCACTGAAGTAAACTGTTCTTTTATAGCTCTAACATTCTGTGACTAATTCACATATTCTGGTTTGTTCTATGCCCTGCACCCTCATTTGGATCTAAAGTGAGGGAGGAAGCAATACTAGTCTCCATTTTGACATACAATACGTAAAACAACTTGCGATAGAGTTAAAATTCAAATACAAAGAACTTTTTAATGTAATGCATCCATGTCATTCCTTCCTTACTTCTGAATTACTCTCTTCAACTATGTAGATAGCTAGAAGTGTTAAGTAAATGCCCTTATATAAGTTATCTGCTTAATATATTTGCCTTTATTTTCTAATTTCCTTATAGAAAATGTTTTAATAGTATCTTCTAGGTTCTAGGCCCATCCCCCAACCTTAAAGGTAATATTACTGTAATCAAGGGGTACTCTAGTCATAATAGTGCTTTTACCAGGACCTCCCTAAAATGAACTGTGAACCTCTAAGGCAATTATTCTTTAAATTTACTAGCTCAGTCATAGTTTTTCCTTCCATCCATATCCTTTTCTCTTCTTTAATATTACCTCAAGGCTCTTTCTGCAGCCCAGCAACCAGACTACTCTAGTTCTCCCTTCTTACCCTTATTTCTACATCTTATATTAGTTCATTTTATGAGCCTTTTAGTTCCATTATAGAAATTGCAAATACAAGGCCAAACTAAGAAGTTCCTGAATTTATAAAAGGATCAGGCTCTTAAGCTTTCTCTAAGTCTTTGAATTCAGACTTTCTCCAGGGCTGAAAATACTCAAAATTATATTAGTCTTGGTACAGGAGGGTATCTACCCTCCTCTTGTCTACAAGCTGTTCCTTACCAAGGGTGTCCCTTATTAGGCACTGTTGTAGTTCTGAGACACAGAAGGAAGGATCCTCTTTTAGAGACTGCCCATCAGATGGGCCCATTAGGTGGAGAAAAGACACCTACCAAGACCCAGGCATTCATCTTCACTTAGCTCTGACTGCTATTTTGTGGCCTTTAAAAAAATGTCTTCATGGGGCGGCACCTGTGGGTCATCGAGTAGGGTGCCGGCCCCATATACCAAGGGTGGCGGGTTCAAACCCGGCCTCAGCTGAACTGTATAACAGAAAAATAGCCGGGCATTGCAGCGGGCGCTTGTAGTCCCAGCTACTCAGGAGGCTGAGGCAAGAGAATCGCCTAAGCCCAGGAGTTGGAGGTTGCTGTGACCTGTGTGACGCCACGGCACTCCACCAAGGGCGATAAAGTGAGACTCTTGTCTCTACCAAAAAAAAAAAAAATGTCTTCATGCTGCTCCTTCAGGTTTGGTTTGGTTTAGAAAAAATGTCCTTCATTCTTTTAGAACTACCAACACTATCTTTAGTTTACAATCATGCCAAAGCAAGACATTCAAAATCCATCTATTTCCAGGTCCTAAGGAGTCTAAGTCAATTTACTTCATGGCTATACTCTCTTATTCCACAGAATTCTGATGTAGCTGAGGGCTGCATATTGAGAATGCTTCACTAACGACTACCCATCTAGAGGGTACTAAGACTAGCTTACTCTCAGCCTCTTTCTCTCAACCTAGGACTACTAATTTTTGAGATAAGAGATAAATGAGAGAAACCCAGTGGTCAAAGTGTTTTGGTACTTCTGTGATTAATCAACAGGACATCAACACAGCTCTTATCGGCTAGATACCAGGAGCCTGTTCTAACCAAGCTTTACTTCCCACAGATACAATTTGCAACTAAGCTTAGAAATGTCATCAGCAAAAGCAAAAATCTCAGGATATAGATGATAAAGAGGTGAAGGTTGAAAGAGGGGAAGCATAAAAGAAACTCTGATAACCCACATAACAAATTAAAAGCTCCTTTTGGAGTTCCTAGCAATGAGAAAGTACGGTTATCTTGTTTTCTCCTCCTTTTCCCACCCTGAAAGTTAAGGATCTGGATAAACACTTGTCTTCTGAATTGCCTCTCAACTTTAAGAAATAGGAATAATTCTAAA
Source organism: Perodicticus potto (assembly GCA_963574655.1). Lineage (NCBI taxonomy): Eukaryota > Metazoa > Chordata > Mammalia > Primates > Lorisidae > Perodicticus > Perodicticus potto. The sequence continues at coordinate 2,309 of CAUYRH010110584.1, read as the reverse complement.
TACCCAGCAGGGTTAAGCAATCAATACCTATGATACACCTAAATCATTCCAGTTGAATAGTGAGAGAAAGGAAAATAGGAAATGAAAAGAAGTAGGTGGATAGGAAATGGAGAGACAGCTACATACAATGAGTAAAGTACCACTGATAATACTTTTAGGTGTTGTACTCTCTCAGCCTTTCAACCCCAGCTTGGAGTAATCTCCCACAAGAGTATTTCCAAGGCTAGGCTATAGGAACACTAGAGGTGTTCTCACATATAAGAAGCGCCACACCTGGACAGTTAAATTAACCAAAGTGTCCAGGAATGCTCACCTTGGTTCTCAGGACAACCAGAAGAGTCAGTAGTTCCGCCTCTCCCTTGGAATGGTTGAGTATTTCCTCACTTGAGGAACTCCCCATTCCCACTCATTAGCCCTTCTGAATAAGTTGTGAGAAATCACTCAACAGCTAAAAATCAAGCAAGCTAGGAAGAGGCAATCTTAAACAAACAATGGAAATCCCAGTTCAACACCAAGAGCATTAACTGTTAAATTTCTTTTGAGTCATTAACTTAACTATATAATATAGTTAAGGATGGCTGTCTAGGAAAAGACAGTGCCTAAGAAATTAATCGTACTGAACAGTACGATTTCTATTCAGAAATGGCCCTGGGTGTGACAGGAAAAAAATGTAGGTGAGATCTCAGCTTTTAGGCCCAGAATTGAAAAGACAGTCACTGCTATGAAGTGGACACAATATCCTCTAGTAGGTTGAAGTTCACCTCCTGATCATAAACTTACAATTTATATAAAGATCTAAAATTAATTCATTTTCTCTGGAGACTAACCAGGAACACATCATTCCAAAAACTGGAACATTCATTAGCTCTCCATTTTCCATCCAAGATGAGGCTTTATCCCAGAGATAAGAGAACACTACTCAAATTTTTGAGGATTCAAAAACTGACTAGCAACCCTCATTAGCACCACTTTTTGGATTCACCTTCCTCCCAATTTCCCTTGCTCTGGTGTATTCCTTAATCTAGTATGACTTGCTGACTCGACTATCCTCTCTTCCTTTCTTTCTCCTGATGGATTTTATCTGCCCTTTGCCTATTTGTCATAAATAGCAGGACTATAGCACAAACTACAAGGGAAAAATTATCCTCAATGTTCTAAACCATGAAAGGGAAGGGAAACCAATTCTCTCCTCAGGTGGAGATGGGAAAGACTTTGGAAAAATAGGGATTTTAACTATTAAACAACTTTGATTCACTTTTTGGATTGGCAATGCATCAGGAAATCTTAATAGACCTAGGGATACTAATCCCTATGTTGACCCTGTTCTGTAACAATGTGGGAAATATGGTGGGGTGCTGGAGAGTCTGGTTTAAGAGATTCTTTGGCCTCTTACTGACTTCCCTTGATGACAGTTGAGCTCTAACCCACTTACCTCTCCTATCAGGAGGAGTCAGGGTACATGAAGCTCAACTCTTTTGATGGACTGGTACCACCATTGTTTGTGTAACTGTTTTCTACTTCAAAAAAAAAAAATCACATTTTATTGTTCCCCCCAACTCATCTTTTAATCTCTAGTTTCTAGGCTAGTGTTTTCAAGCACCTTTTCAAATTCTGAGATCTTTTTCTTGGGGGGGTGGGGAGTGGTGTTAATGAGTCTACATGATTCTGAGGTAGAAAACCCCTAAGATAAAGTGGAGGAAAAATGTCCTTTATACATAATTAGATATGCTTACAGGGTACAGATTAAGAAGTAAATGCAATGGAGCAAAAGTGGTATAGTAACAGGAAATATTTAATTTTCCAATCTCCACTTTCCATTTTTATAAACTGAAAGAAAAAAATTTAATATATTACAAAATATCTGTACATAGACAAGGTACACCCAATGCGGGGGCAAAAACAAGAGAGAGAAAGGAATACAGTGTCAGGAACCTAAATCAGGGAGAATGAGGTGGCAACTGACACTTTTCTGATGCAGCATTCTCTCTCAAAACCTGCTGGTAACCATTTTAGCACTGTAACTATATATGCATATTATATATACACACACACATACAAGTGGTTGGGTGATGTCTATGGCATAAACTAACATAAATCCTACTTACAAATTTATGCTAACTGCCTGCTTTAAACGTACAGATCTGAAATAGTTTTCAAATCCTTATCGTTCCTATGGACAGTTGAAGAAAAAAACTAAGGAAACTGGGTCAAGCACATTAGTTTTCAAAAAACAGAAAAATCATCACGGTAAAACCAGTTCTGCCTCCCATTCATGAACAGAATCTGATTTCTCATCTGTTCAAAATAAT
>CAUYRH010110583.1:0-15953 GCA_963574655.1 Perodicticus potto | reverse complement strand
ATAGAGAATAGAAGAAGAAGAAATACTTCAAAATCATTCTACTTAATCTGGATACACCTGATATTAAAATTGGAGAAAATATATTATTATAAAGGGGAAATTACAAACATATTTCACTTATAAATGAGGATGCAATATCCTCAACAATGTATTAACAAGTTGAACTATTGTTAAAATATGCTAAATAATTTTTAAAAGAAAAATGTAGTTTAAAAGAAGTTTAAGGCCAGGCATGGTGGCTCACACTTGTACCCCTAGCACTCTGGGAGGCTGTGGCAGATGGGTCACCTGAGCTTAGGAGTTTGAAATCAGCCTGAGCAAGAATGAGAATGGCTCTAAAAATAGCCAGTCATTGTGGTGAGCACCTATAGTCCTAGCAACTTGGGAGGCTGAGGCAAGAGGATCTCTTAAGACCTAGAGTTTGAGGTTGCCAAGAGCCCTGATGCCACAGCACTCTAACCAGGGTACAGAGTGAGACTCTGTTTCAAAAAAAAAAAAAAATGTGTAGTTTAGGATTAAAGCTTCATACTTTCGTAAGCTGATTAAGCTAGTATAGTTAAGTCAGCAGGAAAGGAAAAACTTCACCTATCACAGGATGGGAATGGATTGGTTAACAGTCCCTGTGTTCAGTTTATATCATACCATAGCATTAAAAGTTGTCTCTAGTCTTTAATAACCTCCTGACAGGAGGATTCTGTGATCTCTTTGCCTTCCCAGTTCAATTTTTAACAACTCTCTAAATGTCTAATCTTAACACCCCTTGCTTCAATTTGTCAGTTTTTCCTTCATTCTTAGAAAATAGTAGATTGTCCTCTTGTTATTCCTCCTCGATTGTAGTTGGGGAGGGAATGTGCCCCACAGGGAGCTTGGGCCTCCTGTCCCCTCTCCATCCTCTCAATACACATAGGCCAGTGGTTCTCAAAGTGTGGTCCACAAACCAGTAGCAACAGCATCTCCTGGGAACCTAACATGCAAATTTGCTCTTACATCAGACCTCCTAAATTCAGCAACTCGGGGAGTGGAGCCCAGCAATTTGTGTTTTTACTGACCCACCAGGTGGTTCTGATCCAGGTTTGAGAACCCTTGTTATATTGAAGGTTAGGGAGCATCAGTTCCAAAGAAAAGAAGAAAACTCAAACCACCCTAAGAAGAGCAGACTGACTTTATCCTCTAACACACTTCAAGTGCATCTTGAAGACAACTGCAGAATGCAACCTACTCTACCCTCACACCTATGAATGATCCCAGTTCTTTGTGGGTTACTAATCATAGGTCTCTAAATGTTAAGAGAGGAGAAAATAAATAGGCATATAAAGACATTATACTTAAATTAATTAGCTTGTATTTTTGGTTGGTAGAAGACAAACTTCTGTAAAATCTGAACATTTACTGATAGGTAGATGAGGAAGTATTTCTGAATCTTACTTACTAACCACGCACATTTCATTTACCAGAAACTTCCCAGAGCCTCTCGGAGCACCTATTGCAAAATCAAAACCAATTGTCCAGAATTTCTGGGTTGCGGTTACCTTCTCAAGACTATAAGTTCCGAATTATCATTTTAAAACTTTGTGCATGTTCTTAGGACATGGGAGTTCTGAAGAAGATTTGGATGGTTCCTGAAACCCCTTCCTTCTTCCTTTCTGACAGGCACCAAACTTGTCAGATTTTATCTACCTTGAAAGAGCAAACCAGGCAAATGTTCAACTACTCTGACTAGAGGCATTTTCTTCCCATTAATACTTCTGTGCCTGGAGATTCCTGGGAACTTGTGACTGGAAGGAAAATTGAAGGCTAAGTTTTAAAATGGAAGGCTTCGGCCGGGGCCTCATTTCTTCCAATGGATGTAGGGTGCAGAAGTATACCCTTTCTTGACATCTATGTTGATAAAAATTTAAAAGCCATGGCTTAAACATTCATCCTTTAAAAACCTTTGGCTTGAGCTTATTTGAATGGAACTTTTGGGTAGCTTTCTGTAACCTGTAATAAACTCATTGGAATGAATGGGAAATAGATATCATATGTTTCCAGAGCCTTCCTTGGCTCCGTGGTCAGGAAAAAGCTGTTGTTCAAGGGGTTAATGGTGTTCAAACCCTATTTATGTTTGTGTGATTAGGGATGTGCAAAATGTGCCTCTTGCACTCCATCCAGGTTTGTGCAAGATTAGCTGTTCTAAACAGAAATGGAAGAACAGCCCAGAAGAATTGGGAAAAGAATGCGTAGCATGAGCAACAGGATTTTTATTTGTCCTGTGTGTGGCTATGCAGAGGCGGAAAAGGATGAAATGTGGTTTAAAAATTAAATGCAGACTAAGTGCTCTCCCCTCTGAAGAATGCCAGAAAACATTTAATCCAGGAGATTCTCCTGACCACTGACCACATTCCACCCACCACCATTCAGTAGAAATCTTCAGATGCTGTAAAATAGACTGACATGGTTATTACTGCAGATGCTATTTGTTGTTTTTTTATTTTTTTAAGGGTTGAGAGCCCAGTGGGTGAACATGTGTGATTGTGCTTGAAATCATACTGTGTTAGCCCAAGCAATAGACTTGCTAAGTGTAAAGGAGCCTCGTTGGTTTGAATGCTTAGGGTGTCTTCTAGGGAATAAAACATCAAAGACAGTAGAATTAAGGGAAAATAAATCTGATCATTAAACTATATTATATTAACTCTCCAAAACCTCTTGTACCACGAGACTACTTATTCTAACATTTGTTGAACAAATGTTCATTGGTTACCTATAGCATGCAAAGTTGGAGATGGTTAACTCAAAGTTTTTAAACCATCTATAAAAAAATAAAATAAAACATGCTTACATATCTTTCCACACATTTCTAAAGTTGAGTCTTACTTTCTTGATTAATTGTGTGTATTGATGCGAAAAATTTTTTAAAGTCATTATGTTCAAATATATTTATTTGGTTTACTGAAGAATAAGAATTAAATATTTTCTCCAGGCCAGTTTGTTTTTCTTACCCATAAATAGCAACATGCTGCCACTCAAGTTGTGTGAGCCCTAAAGTTTAAGAAAACAGCTCCATGGAATCATGGAATTCTTCAAGTTCCAAGAGGTGGTAGAGAACATAGTTCAGTATCCTGAATTTGTAGAAGACCACGCTGCTGCTCGGTCAGCTCAGCTGAGTGGCTTCCCCAAGGCTCCAGTGGCAGCTTGAGACACAGCCAAGCACAGGAGTTGTGGTCTTTCTTTTCTTGCCTCTGCTTCCTTCTGGGTTTTCTACACCAAAAACCTCAAGGTTTTTACCAACAGGGACCAGTTTAATGAAAGATAGTTTTTTCATGGATAGGGGCTGGGTGGGTATTGATATGAGTCTACAAACAATTGATTTATTATGGTCTCTGTGCATTCACACCTCTCTGCTAATGATAATCTGTATTTGCAATCACTCTCCAGCACAAGCATCACCACCTTAGCTCCACTTCAGATCATCAGGCATTAGATTCTCACAAGGAGTTCGTAACTTAAATCCCTCACACATGTGGTTTACAGTAGGGTTCATGCTCCTATGAGATTCTAATGCTGTCTCTGCTCTGACAGGAGGTGGAGCTTAGGTAGCGATGTGAGCAAAGGGGAGCTGCTGTAAATACAGATGAAGTTTTGCTTGCTGGCCTCTCCCCTCCTGCCGTGTGGCCTGATTCCTAATAAGTCACAGACCAGTATGGGCCCACGGCCCGGGACATTGGGGACTGTAGCCCTTCATGAGCTAAACTCTTATCAAGGCACCAACTTGCTTCCAGACACTGCACATTGAAAGGCGTGTCCTTGATAGCTCACAACATTTACATTTGTCTTAGATCTTTTATCCTCAGATGTTATAAATTGGAATCTTGTGGAGGGTGAAAATTAACCAGAAGATCTATTGGAATCACTCAGATTATTTCTTGAGGCATTCATTATACTTAATAATTGCGTTCATTATATTTTACTAAAGTATGTTTATAAAGCATTAAAATGCATTTATTCTTGAGAGTAGGGACATCTCAAAGTAGAAGAATGATCCAACGCTGTCTGGCCTTGCTTCTCTGACACTTGGGCCAGCGCTGATTCCTCGCCATCTGCACCTTAGAGGAAACATCCTTATACTGTGTGTTCCTGTGAGGAGGGCAATGGTGTGGAGTCAGTCAGCCCCACAGCTGTACTTTGAGACCTGGGTCTGAAACTGAGCCCCTTTAAGGTATCTTTCCCTGCTATTGGGAAATACCATGTAGAGGGCCTGGTAAATGTGCTGTCACCTTAACTCCTGCTTGGGGATGAAACAGTCCCACCTAGTAAATTACACAACTCCTACTCCATGGCATCAAAGGCCAGTGTGATGCCAGGGCCATTACCTTCTTGAAAAGGTGACCATCCGTCACTGTCACAGGCTACTGACAGCTTCCCTGGCCATGTCCTCAGTAATTGCAGCAGTGATGCCTGAGTGAACAGATCTACCCTCAGGCCCACTCGCTCTTGACTCTGGAAGTCCAGGAGACCCCTTGGTGCACAGCAGCCCTGGCTCCTCTGGAGGCACAGATTTGGTGGGTGGTGTTGAGGGGGAGTTCCAGCAGCAACTGTCTGACAGGTATGGAGGTCCTTGGGGTATCAAGATTCAGAGCACCAGGTCATGGAGTGGGAGAAGCTTGCTTGGGGGATAACATGGCAGGAGGAAGAGAGCAAAGGTGGAAGAAGAAATGGGAAAGACTATTGGGAAGGAAGGCCTGATTTGGAGAGTAAAGGGGTTGGCGTGGCAACTAGCTGCTATGTCCACCTTTCCACCGGTTGCTGTGGTGACAAGCCCCCTTTTCAGGCAAATGTATGTTCCCTGGAGAGAAACGTTTTCAGTTTGGCAGTTTCTGACCCACCCTCTAACTGACACACCTCGATTCCGGAGACTGTTTATGAAGCACTCCTGAAACGAGGTCTAAGTTCAGGGTAGTGTTCTTTGCTGTTTCATTTGACTGTAACAGGAGGAGTTCTGAACAAATTACACAGGGTATAATTTGACCTAATTGATTCCAGGCCTCATCTTTGTCTAACATCTAGCCCCCTCTTTTTTAAATTCACATTGGTTCTCTTCTCCTCTGGTTAAACTTTCCCAGTTAAACTCTTGCAGAGGTGAGAACACTTTGTGCAGATAACTTCTGTAGTGGAAGCACTAGTTCTTTTGGTACAGTCAAGGCTCTTGGTGATGAAAATATTTATGTTCCTTATTAAAAAATATAAAATAACTAGGATTCCTAACTAAATGAAAAACACATATTTAAAAATTACTGCTTTGCAAATCGTTAGACAGTGTAGTGCCTCTGCTCGGAGCTCTGAGTCGACAAAGGCAGGTGCTCAAACATAGAAAAAACAGTGCAGGGCACCAAGCTGAAGCCCGCATTTCCAAGTTCAGCATTTGGTTGTTTCGGGTTAGGTTTGAGTTAGACCAAGATTTGGACGTTTTATATATGTTGATAGAATTGCGTACCATTGGATTAGGGGAAAAAAGGAAAGACTTTAGGAAGAGGGAGTAGTCAGTGAATTTATCTGGTTGTTCTCAGGACTGATATTGAATTAATCCCACATAATAACTATTTTAAACATTCAATCTTAGAAAAAGCATCCTTTTGTTTGCATAAAGAACACTATTTATTCTAGTTCTTATGAGCATTGGCCTGCACCTCAGATGCATTTTCAAATTCAGTTATCTTTAGGTAACAGAGAAATTTATAAAATTAAGCTATTACAAACTGGAAGAAAATAAAGGTGATTATTTACTTGGTCTCTAGATGGAAAAATGCATTGTAGCTATAAAGGAACAGGAGACTCTAATATGTATGTACATATGTAGATGCAGGGTGTCCTAAAAGTTGCCCCTGAAGTCACCATACATAGAGAAAATGGGAAATGGTAGCTAAATGCAGTTTTATTTACAAAAATATTCATTATAAAATTTTACAAAGATGTGGCCAACACGTAGAGAATGTTTTATGAACATTTTGTAAAATTTTGTAGTGAATATTTTGTAAAGGTACATTTAGCCACCATTTCCCGTTTTACCTATACATGGTGACTTTAGGGGCATTTTTTGGGATACCCTATACATTCCTTACACATGTACAAGGGAGTACACACCTACATATTAGACTACATAAAATTTTCAAACTATGTCAAAATATAAACAAAATTAAAAGAAACAAAATTAAATAAATACACACATTAGCACTTTGGTATTAATGTGCACTTTGCCATATATTGCAAATATGATACACAATCAATATGGCCCAAAGCTGTCCTTTTTATATAAAGAGGCTGTATAAATTAAGTAGAAAAATATTAGCATTGAATTAAAATATGCAAAACATGTGAAAAGCAATTGAGAAAGGAACATAAATGTCTATATTATATTTTTAACAACTGTGAATTTTATTGTTGTGTTTAGGAAAGTGCTATGAGGACCTCATTCACATTATTGACCCAGTGTCTCATTTACAAGGATCCAAATAAGGACTTTCTCCCAGGTCTGGGCTCTTCCTGGGCTTCTCTTATCTGTGAATTGGTTAACTGGCCATGTATCCTCATTTTTAGTAATTCCTAGGAAGGTCAAGAAACATCCATAGCTTAGGTAAATGTTCTTAATGACAGTTTATATATCACTGGTTTCAATTTCTTTCCTCTTCCCTAATTTTTTCACGTATTCATTTTTATTGTGGTGTATGATTTGATTTTGTAAAGTACCTCCAGTACTTTCCCAAAGTGGTACTGTACTTTAAGCCACTATATAAAAATATATTTTAAAACTTCTTCAGATATTCCATAGCAGCATCTGTCTACAATTTATCTTGGGAATTCCCTTGATTCTTAACACTTGAGTTGGAAATAAACACATGTGTAAATAGCCAGATAGACAGTGAGACAGTGACTTCCCTCTCCGCCTACTAGCTTGGTGGTTTCCTTTTCTTTACTCTTCTCCTTGAGGCCCCAGAGATTCACAATGAAAGCCCAGCTGTTCTTGGAGGCTAGTGTCCAGTTTGGGGGAACCCAGTGAGTCCAGTCTTCCTTTCAGATAGTTGGAAGAATTTAGTTCCTTGTGGTTATATGACTGAGGTTCCCCTTTTCCTGTTGGCTGTCAGCAGGGCTGTCCTTAGATTCTGGAAGCTGTTCATATCCTCATCAAGTGGCCCTTCCCATCCTTAAAGCCAATAATAGATCATGCATGGAATCTCTCCACTTCCCTCTTGTGTTACCAGCTGGAAAAACCTCTGTGCTTTTAAAGAGCGCCTAAGATTAGATTGGATTGGATTGGATGCGATTGGATTTGATTCGATTCAATTTGATTTGGACTGCATGTATGCTCTCTTTTTGAACAAAGTCAACTGATTAGCAACCTTAATTATATCCACAAAATCCCTTTTTGCCATGTAACATAACATAATCATATTTACAATCCCACGAATTAGAGCAAGAAATCGTAGGAGTCTGTTTTAGGAATTTACCTAATACAGGTAGATGCCAATAACGTTAAGATTTCTTCATCCTTAAGATTATAGTTTTTTGTATTTCCCATTTCTGTCTTTCTGTTGCTTGGAAGCTTATGCTATTCTTTAGTTTTATTTTAGAATTTATCTTTTCTTTCACGTAAAGCATATGTATCCTTTTAAATCTTATCCTTTGTCACCATCTCTGAATTCTTCACTAGTAACCATTGGAAGTAACTCTCTCCACCTTTCTCTTCTCTCACTATGCCTCACTCTTTTTTCAGGCCCTTCGAGAGGAGATGTAGTGGTCTGAGAGTCCTACTGTAGGGACAGCTCCATTTCTGTCCCTAAAGTGAAAAGGGAGCTTGGTCTCTAAGTATTTTGGTTTCTTCAACTAGTAGACCAATGTCTCTTTGTTTCACCTTTTTGGAGTATAAAATGAGTTTATTTAAATGTTCTTAAAAATACTTAAATTATATGATGCCAAGCTCTTAAGTCACCTGTAATAAGATTATTCTTCCCTTTCTGGGATCCCTTCTTTCTTGATATGCCCAAGAATCCTGGGACTTAACCGAAGGATCAGTCTTGGCTTCTCTCACCAACCTATTTAAGTCTTTACTCAAAATATCTCCTGGAAGCTGTGGACTCCAGACCTCCACCAAGTGGTGGTACCTGAAAGCTGATGAACTGATGCACTTTGAGCTATTTTTGGATGTGTGTTAATTGTCTCTATGTGTGCAGCATAGCAGAGTGATTAAGAGCACAAACTTTGTAATAAAAAATATGTAGGGGCTAGGCGCCCATAGCTCAGCAGCTAGGGTGCTGGCCACATACACCAGTGCTGGTGGGCAGCCTGGGTCTGCCAAACAAACAACAATGACAACTACAACAAAAAAATAGCTGGGCATTGTGGTGGGTTCCTGTAGTCCCAGGTACTTGGGAGGCTGAGGCAAGAGAATCGTTTAAGCCCAAGAGTTTGAGGTTGTTGTGAGCTGTGACGCCACAGCAGTCTACAGAGGGCGATATGGTGAGACTCTGTCTCAAAAAAAAAAAAAAAAATGTAGGCTAGGCACAGTGACTCAGACCAGTAATCATAGCACTCTAGGAAACTGAGGCAGGTGGATCGCTTGAGTGCAGGAGTTGAAGAACAGCCTGAGCAAGAGTGTGACCCCGTCTCTACCAAAACCAGAAAATATTAGCTGCATGTGGTGGTGCAATCCTGTAGTCCCAGCTACTCGGGAGGTGGAGGCAAAAGGATTGCTTGTGCCCAAGAGTATAAGGTTCCTGTGAGCTATGATGATGCCATGGCACTTTACCTAGTGTGATAGAGTAAGACTTTGTCTCAAAACAAACAAACAAGCAAACAAACAAATAAGAAACCAAACCAACCAGCAAACAAAACATGTCTGGACTCAAATCCTGCCTCTTCCACTGATAAGCTTTAGGAACTGGGGCAAATTTCTCATCAGTAAATTAGGACAATAATGGGAGTAGAGAGAAGTGAATCAGATGTTTGTAAGACCTTATCACTGTGCTTGGCATATAATAAGTGTTTAATAAATAGTAACTACTGTTGCTTTTGCTGCTGGGAATTAATGGTGGCAATGGCAAAGCCACCATTAATTAAAGTCTTGGTTGCAATTACATTATAACGAAAACATTTTAAAGGTTAAAATGATCATAGAAAGGATCACACAGTTGAATTATAGATTAATACTAAATTTTAAAGATACAGAACACACACTATAATAAGACCTCTAAGAAGGGGAAAAAATGACTTAATTCATTCCTGTTATAATTAACAATGAGTGTTTAACAGTAAAGACATGCTTAGTATTAACATTTTCCTTTGTCTCCAGTTGCTGGACTTCCTAATACAAGCCATTTATCCAAAAATAGACAAGAGGAAATAGAACATAGTAGCATTGTAGAAATAAATAGTAGCTCTGGCCAGAAACCAAATGGTTGGCAGGGGCATTTTACTAATCACTTGTGTATTGACAAGGCGTAAGCTGTGGTTGCTGGCAAAATTGTTACAGTCTGACTTGGTGACACTTCAGGATGGATTTGTGATTTTATTTTAGAATATTTCACACAGGACCTATGGAAGTCCCACCTTCTGGGTTGCAAAACCATCAGTTAGTAGGATGAAAAATTGCTGTAGAGGCTTGTGTGTACATTCACACTCTCACTCAGCATTCATTGAGGATATAATCCTGATACATGTGTCAAGAAGGGAGGGAGAAATAGTGGGGAAAGAGAGAAATACGTGCAAGTGGGTGAAGAGAATGGAATTTACATTTGTGTAATGTGCAGGTGCTTTTACGTTTAATCCCCTCAACAACCCACAGAACAGATATTCTCATCTCAGAGGTCAAATAAATGTTAAAGGTCAATGAATTGATAAGTGGTAGAGCGGGAATTAAACACAAGTTTTTTGTGACTGCAAAACCCACGCCTCTTCTACCAGTGTGAGTTTGGATTCAGTATCATCATGAGGAGAGTGTCAGAACATTCGGCCATGGTATCCCTGGTAGGTCAGATGAGGGGAAAATAAAATTTGAGAAAATCCCTCCCAGTGGAAAGGCTCGCAGATAAAGTCCCATCCATAATTGTTTTCTGCCCATGCCAGCCTTTTTTTCAGATGAATGGTTTGTTTATTGACTGTGAGAACTAGCTTAACTTGATTACAGTGCACAGCAGACTATGGTTTGTTTGGATGGTGGTTGTTTTTGTTTTACTTTTTTCCCTTAATGTTTGGTTTTCCTGGAGGGGTTGTGTATATAGACATCTATTTTAAATTGCACACGATCTTTATGACCACCCTGTATATAAATATATATATATTTAATACAGTACCATGACATTTGGGGAAAATGCCACAAAATACTATATGAATGAAAACTATCACTGTGCTATTTTTAACATCAGTTAGTAGCTGGTTGGTCTTTTTGTTATGATAATATTTCAATTATTAAGATCAGATCCTTCAGTTAACCTGGATTATCTATTATTCTGAACTCTACATAGAGAAGAAAAACAGAAACAAAGACAAATAAAGATTCAGCGCCCCCCCCCAGCCTTTGCCATTTTCACTCTCAAAGAAACAATTTCTAGGTAGGTCCTTTGGCCAAGCAAATATTCAGTCTACTTTAAAAATGATGACTTGCCTTTTAACTTTACCATCTGCCACATGCTTAGAAGTGTGTTCATGAGTTGATTGGATTCTCCCCTTTTGTGTGTGTGAGAATAGACACGTTCTTTATCCCCAGGACTTCTGGTGTTCAAAGGTCTCAACTGAGCAACTCTGTTGATTTCTTACCATCCCTTTTTGGTGGGTGCCGATGCTGAGGTTCTGTGGGACACTGATGAGTGATGTGATTTATGTGTTTTATGAAGGCAGAAAACAACCTGGTGTTTTAAAGCTGAACTTAAAATATATTTTTTTAAATTTAAATTTAACCTTTAGCAAGCTGGAATGTTAGATTACCCAGACACCTCCCATAGTACTAGAAATGTATTGTCGGGGTGGACTTTGGGAATGATCTTGTACAACCCCCTCGTGTTGCCAAGAGAGGACACGGAGGGCTGAGACAGGGCAGCTGTTGCCCAATCCTGCTCCTCCTTTTGGTCCCGTCTGTCCTGTGCCTCATCTTGTGGGTCCATCAGGTGTATAAATTTAGATTGTGCCACACATTTTTAAAACACATTTATATTTGGACTGGATACTTGAAAACTGTTAAAAAGCATAAAATAGACCAAATCCATGGCTTAAAGACTGTGTTGTTCTGCTGATTTTTCTCAGAATTTACAAAATACAAGAATTCTAGTAGATCAATAAAAAAGCAAATGCACATGAGTGAGATCTGGGGAAGCTTTCCAGATTTCCTAATCTCACTGCCCTAGCAGCATGAGAAAAGCACCCCTAAACATTCCTTTTTTCTAATATAAGACAAGAGTGGCAACATTGTGTTTATTTTTTTACCTTGGGGAACATATTCCACTCTGCTGAAGAGGACTTGGGGGAAATAAAATAGAAAAGGTTTTGGAATCTTTAACATTCCCTGTGGGGTCCCATCATTTCATTCACTACCACAACTTGTAGGATATTTCAGCACTTCAAATTCTGATTTGGAAAGTTTTGGGTTTTTTCCAAACTTGCTCGCAGCTGTAGTCAGTAACTGACTTGGTTATGTAAGCCCGACATTATCAACGTACACAACTGAACAGTTCTTTTCTATGGCCAGTGCTTTTAGAGGCTTCCTTCCTAGTAGGCAGTGTTTAATCACAAACCAGTCCCCTCAAAGCAAATGTTTTTATCTGTGCTGGTCACAAATAGAGCCAGAGCATTGGCTTGAAACAAGGGCCTTATCCAGGGTTTGGGTTCCCTGGAGCATAGCTCCCTTGCTCTTGTTTTCAGAGCAAATGGAGGATCCAGCTACTTATGGACTTCAGGACCACATCCCATCCCACTGTCAGGTCTTACGCCTGACCCCTGCATCAGAGGCGCATCCCTTTTAGGCATGTTGATGATATTTCAAAAAGGAAAAACCCATTCAGGATCTGGGGATAGGGGCTCCTACTCATGAGCTGATGATTGCATTTTATAAACACATGAAATTGGCAAGGCATTCTTTCTGGATTTCAGTGAGAGATAGCCCACGTCCAAACAGGGCAGGACATGAGGATGTGAGTAATGAGAGGGAAGAACTTTATACATAAGGACAAGGTGGATGTTAAGAATTGGCTGGAGGGGGTGGGGCGGAGCAAGATGGCCGACTGGAAGCAGCTTCCAAAAGAGGCTCCTTTCCAAAAGAGGCTCCTGTCCAAAAGGAAAGACAATCTCCAGAAACTGCCCAATTAAGCTGAAGACTGGGAGCCCAGCCGAGAGAGAGAAGTGATACCTGCAGGTCACCTCTGCTGAGGCAAGCTCCAACTCCAAGAAAGCAAGCTTCAGGTACAAAATTCATCTGAAAGGAAAAGTGTCTGTCTCCTCCCCCAAGAAAGCTGTGGTTTTTTCGTTTTTCTGTTTCCCTTCTCTTTTCTCTTTGTTTGCTCCTGCGGGTTTTCTACAGACAAGTGGTGAACTGTGGACTTCTTGTCTCACCCCATGGAAGAGTGCTGTGGGAAGTGGGGACTGCTTCCTCAGAGTGACCCTGCTGTGACTCTGAACACTCTCTTGCTAGGCAGAAAAAATGAACCAAAGCTTTCCCTGCCATTCTGACCTTACAGTACACCCTTCCCCCTTACCTGATGAACCGGAAGCCTAATCCCTACTGAGACTGAGGGAGGACGTTCTTGGGCAGTGCCCCCCACCCCACCTGCCAGACCAAGCGCCAACTGGCAAGAGACTCCAGGGGGCCATGGCAAGCCTCCCTCCCTCTGGCCAGGGACTTCACCGGCGACTACGCAGCTCTGTGCCCAAAGCCTGCCGGGCTTCTGCAGGTCTGCCTCTGGCCAGGGACTTTGCTGGTGGCTGCACAGCCCTGTGCCCTGCCTGCAGGACCCTGGCAGGCCCGACACCAGCCAGAGACACCCCAGGTGACCGTGAGGCTCTGTGCCCTGCACCTACCAGGCCTTCACAGGCCTGGTCTGGCCAGGAACTCCCTCTGCGACCACATAGCCCCATGCCCCGCACCCTGTGCCTGTTGGGTCTACGCAGGCCCACCTTCAGCCAGGGACTCCAATGGCAACCGGGCAGCCCTGCATCCCTTGCCCATGGGGCCTCCACACCACTGCCCCCAGTCAGGCACTCCAAGAGCTGCGCAACCCGCATCCTCCCTCCCATGACTTCCCTGCCTCCACACAGGCCCTGCCCATCTGGCCAGGGACCCTGGAAGCCACGGGACCGGGGCCCTCCCTGCGGAGCCCTCACTGCCTTTGTGTGGAGCCCTCCTCCCGGCCAGAGACTGCTGGAGCTGTGGGCTCTCTTTGCCAAAGTCACTGGGCGCATGGCACCATCCCCCACCCTGCTGCTGGATCTGGGGGTGCCACACTCCAGAGCTGCTCCCATAGCCAGAACTCCCTGAATGGGGCAGTCCCTACAAAGTTCTAGCAACAATAGAGTGATCCCACCGGGGTCTAATCTTGGAGAGACACCTCCCCAACTCTGAGGACAGCCAGAGGCAACAGTGAAAAACAATCATGAGGAGGAATCAATGGAAAAACTCTGGCAATATGAATAATCAGAGTAGATCAACTCCCCCGAGGAATGACAAAGCAGACACAGCACAAGATCCCATACATAAACAAATGGCTGAGGTGTCAGAAAGCAAATTCAGAATCTGGACAGCAAATAAGATCAACAGAATGGAGGAAAAGATGGACTTAGAATTTCATACAGTAATCCAAAAGATGTCTCAAGAATTCAACGAATTCAAAGACAAAATGACCAAAGATTTTGACAGATTGAGACAAGAAGTTGCAGCCCTCAAAGATCTGAGAAATACAGTAGAATCCCTCAGTAACAGAATGGAGCAAGCAGAAGAAAGGATTTCTGACATTGAAGACAAAGCTTTGAAAAGCTCCCAAACCTTCAAAGGAGAAGAGAAATGGAGGGCAAAAACAGATCACTCTCTCAGAGAGCTCTGGGATAATTTGAAGAAAACCAATATTCGGCTTATAGGGATCCCCAAAAACGACGAAGCAGCTTCACAAGACACAGTCTCTTCTTCATGAGATTATGAAAGAGAACTTTCCAGACATGCCAAGAGATTCTGAAATTCAGATAGCAGACAGTTTCAGAACTCCAGCAAGACTCAACCCAAATAAGAAATCCACCAGACACATCTTAATCAATTTCACTAAGGTTAATATGAAGGAGAAAATTCTGAAAGCAGCCAGACATAAGAAAACCATAACCTACAAAGGGAAGAATATTAGAATAACTGCAGATCTCTCTGTTGAAACCTTTCAAGCTAGAAGAGGACGGTCATCAACTTTTAATCTAAAACAAAATAACTTTCAACCCAGGACCCTGTATCCAGGTAAACTGAGTTTCGTTTATGATTGAGAAATTAAATACTTTAATGACATCCACATGTTGAAGAAATTTGCCATAACTAAACCAGCTCTCCAGAATATTCTCACACCTATCTTCCATAATGACCAGCGTAATCCTCCAACACAAAAGTACACCCACTCAGAAACTTTTGATCAAATTCCAACTTCCACAGTTGTGAAAGGATTAAAAATGTCCACTGGACTATTGAAAGACTTATCAATATTCTCAATTAATGTGAATGGTTTAAATTGTCCTCTAAAGAGACACAGGTTGGCTGATTGGATACAAAAACTCAGGCCAGATATCTGCTGCATAAAGAATCTCTTCTTACCTTAAAAGATAAATATAGACTCAAGGTGAAGGGATGGTCATCTATATTCCAGGCAAATGGAAAGCAGAAAAAAGCAGGTGTTGCAATCCTATTTGCAGATACAATGGGCTTTAAACCAACCAAAATAAGGAAGGATAAGGATGCACATTTCATATTTGTTAAAGGTACTACTCAATATGATGATATTTCAATTATTAAAATTTATGCACCTAACCAGAATGCACCTCAATTTATGAGAAACTCTAACAGACATGAGCAACTTGATTACCTCCAGCTCTATAGTAGTTGGAGATTTTAACACCCCTTTAGCAGTGCTGGATATCCTCCAAAAAGAAGCTAAGCAAAGAAATTTTAGATTTAAACTTAGCCATTCAACATCTGGATTTAACAGCTATCTACTGAACATTTCATCCCAACAAGACTGAATATACATTCTTCTCCTCAGCCCACGGAACACTCCAAAATCGATCACATCCTAGGTCACAAGTCTAACCTCAGCAAATTTAAAAAAATAGAAATTATTCCTTGCATCTTCTCAGACCATCATGGAATAAAAGTTGAACTCAATAACAACAGGAATCTTCATACTCATACAAAAACATGGAAGCTAAATAACCTTATGCTGAAGGATAGATGGGTCATAGACAAGATTAAGAAGGAAATTACCAAATTTTTGGAACAAAATGACAATGAAGACATGAATTATCAGAACCTCTGGGATACTGCAAAGGCAGTCCTAAGAGGGAAATTTATAGCATTGCAAGCCTTCCTCAAGAAAACGGAAAGAGAGGAAGTTAATAACTTAATGGGACATCTCAAGCAACTGGAGAAGGAAGAACATTCCAACCCCAAACTGAGCAGAAGAAAAGAAATTACCAAAGTTAGAGCAGAATTCAATGAAATTGAAAACAAAAGAATTATATAACAGATCAATAAATCAAAAAGTTGGTTTTTTGAAAAGGTCAATAAAATAGATAAACCTTTGGCTAACCTAACCAGGAAAAGAAGAGTAAAATCTCTGCTTTCATCAATCAGAAATGGTAAAGACGAAATAACAACAGACCCCTCAGAAATTCAAAAAATCCTTAATGAATATTACAAGAAACTTTACTCTCAGAAATATGAAAATCTGAAGGAAATTGACCAATACTTGGAAGCA